>CM059832.1:32097160-32113160 GCA_030444775.1 Atalantia buxifolia | reverse complement strand
CCATGAGTTGCAATTAATATTCATTTTTTCAAGCTTGTTCTCAGAAACATATTCACAATAATCTAATTAAATAAAACCTAATATCAATGCAATTGAAATCTTAAAGAAACATTTAGGTTGTTATCAACTCGTTTTATTTTGTCGATGATAAAGCCTTTCTAATTAATAACGCGTGTGGAGCAGCATCAGCTTGATGACTAGGCAGGTTGAAACAAGCTTGGTCATATTTCCAAATTTGGGGATGGAAAATGGGCTAGGCCTAAACATTGTTTTAGGGGAAGCCCAGGCCTTGAAAAGTCCAAGTCAAGCTTTATTTTTGGAGACCAGGCCTTGAAAAGCCCATCACATAATTGGGCGAGTGTGTATAGTAGAGTTTTCCAATTTCAACTTACATCTTAGATTTTTCTTTTCTTTTTTCTTTTTTTTTTTAGAGTAAGTTCAAAAGTTTCATCTTTCTGATGTGCTCTTTGAATTTTTTTAATCGAAATGAGGCAACAAAATGCTCACATTCTTTCGATTATCATTCCTGAAATATTTAGTTTACCAAATCACTTGAGATTTAATTTTCTGATGTCAAAAGTCATTAAAATATATTGTATTAAACTATATATATAATTTTGAACTTATTTCTTACATTAATTAAATAAGGGATCCTTTATTGAAAAATTATCCCATGTCAGTATCTAACTGTTGCATATCTTTTCTTAGTGTGTATGTTTCATTCTCAATGTGTTGCAAGAAATTAGAGTCTGCCTCAGAATTTTGACCATGTAAATTTTTCGATGTATGTCTATCTTCATATTGATGAGTAATTTTAGCCAGCAGCATATAATAAAAAGCTGATAAAAATTAATGATTCTTTTTTTTTTAAGTGGAAAAAAATAGGTGCTACTTGATCGATGCTTCTGTCAAAAATTTAATTGTAAATTAAGTAAAATAATAATGTTAAAGATTCCAACATATAAGTCTCAACTTGAGTTCCAATATCATAATACTATGTGTTATTCATCTGTTAGATGATGGATTTAATAACTTATTAAATTATTTAACTACCATTTAATAGATAAACACATATCAGTTATGACTCAAATTAAGATTTAAATGTCGATATCTAATTGAGCACGACGAGTTGAAAATTTATTTCCTTAACTGTCATCTTTGTTAGCTACTACAAATTAAATAATTTTAATGTCCAATAAATTTTAAAAATATTTTATAAGTTTTAATAAAATAATCAATTTTGATATTGCTAAGCTCTTTTCCATGTCCTCAACATCAGTTGATGCCATTGGTTTTTCGATTTCCTGGCGGCTAATTAAAATATTTTATGAGAGAGAAACAAATTGAATAATTTATTTTTTGTGTAAATTAAAAATAAAACAATAAAGTGGATGGTAAAAGTTTTCGTAGATGGAGGTTGTTTGACCATAAAGCGGTTCTAATTTTTATTGTTTTACATGATATTTTAAATTTTTACCAAAAAATGGTGATTTGCTTGAGTCTACCTAGGCATTAGGTAGCTCCGCCTTTGGGCCTAAGGGCCTTCTCATACTATAACAGGAGCACCATCCGCTCACATATCATACGACACATGGATTCAGATTCAATTTTGGGCTAATCAGTGCTTCATTCTTCACGATTTTCTACCACAATTTTCTACCACGCATGAATATATAGTAATATATAATTAAAATCTAATTATTTTTATATTCTTATCTAATAATTACCATTTAAAAAAAAAAGTTAACAAAAGGTCGGTTCAACATGTTATAAATAAGTAGGCTGAGATGTGTTGTTAATTTGTATTGCACAAGACTAACTAGCTAATTGCTCAAAAAAAAAAAAAAATCGGCTTAAATCGTTCTTGTCATCTTTTTTTCTCTTCTGATTCTGTTACTTCTTCCCCAAAACACAAAAAAATTAGTGCTTATTTGCCTTTACCAGTGCCACGTTTTTTCATTCTTGGTTTCTTCCCATATCTTTTCTGAGCCTTCGAACAATCTTTTTTCTAATGTCCACTTTCATGACAAAAAGCATCTTGATCTCAAGCTATATTTTTGCTTCTCGATTTGGATCTAAAATTCTTTCCACTACCCTTTTTCTTTTTCTCTATCGTCCTTTCTCTAGCTAACAAAGCTCTGAATGATAACGATACTCTTTAGGAATGTTTATCATTATTCCGAATTTCTAAATTGGTCAATGTTGTGCAAACATCTTTAAAGATGATCACGCTTTTACAATATAATAAGGTAGTCACAAAATGGCTATATTCTTTTGGAAGTAGATGCGGTAGAATTATAACCTTGACTTTGTCCTTAATATTTTCATCAAAGTTCTTCAAATCTGTAAGTAACTTTTCAAATCTTTAGATATGGTTGTGCATTGACACCTCGAGCTTCATTAAAAAATCATATACCTAGCTCATTGCATGAAGGTGATTTTTCGGACTTTCAACAATGTACTTTTCCTCCAATGTATGCCACAAAGTCATTGCATAATCTTCATCTTTCATGGATATTTCACCTCCTTGGTCAAGTAAGATCTGATCTGACTATAGGCATTTTCATTGATACGATCCCCAAGTTTCTTCATCATATAAGTATTTTTATTTTTCAAAACAACATCGAGATCGATTTGAATGAGAGCATCCATAGTTTCGAGCCTCCACATATCGAAGTTGATTTTGCCATCAAACTTTTCAACATTAATCTTTTGGCCTCCTATAACAGGTCTTTGAATGGCGAACCCGACAAATCTTGCCCCCCCACAGGCGTCTCTTGAAATCGTTTAGGTAAATCTCTCTCCACTTTTGGAAGTTTCGCCTTCTACTATTTTCTTAACGAACTATTCCCTTTGAAAGAACAACTTCTATGATATTTATTTCTTGTGAATAAATGTATCATAAAAGTTCTTAGGAGAATAGAGGGATCACAACGTCTCACTTAAAACATAGACTCTTTAGACTTATCGCCTTGTTTACAAAACTTTCCTAGACATGCATAAATACACACTTTTATAATAGACTTCCCAAATAAAAATGGCCGTCTTCACTGTATTTGTGAGTAGTACTATATACGTGAATAGTGTCATATATCCTAAGTACGAACTTTCGACGTGTCATATATCCTAGGTACGAACCTTGCTCGATATCACTTGTCGTGCACAGAGTGAGGAATCAAGCACACCAAATAATTATAGAAAAATAAATAATACAAGAATTTAACTTGGTTCGACTATTATGCCTACGTCCATGGAAGGCAAAGAAAAATAATTGTTTTAATTGTTTTATTAACAATTATTAGAGTACAATTTTGAGTAAAGGAACCTCACTTGCCAAAACCCAAATAAATCCAATATTCTCACACACACTTGAAAGAAAAAAAAATCTCAATTGCTCACACTCTCGATTGCTCACTTATTAAACAACTCTTCACTTGAATTGTTTTCTTAATTTTGGGATGCTTCACAATTGATTGCTTTTTTATTTATAGAAGGTTTTCAGCATTTAAGTATTTAATAATTCTTCTATAGCCCTTCCACTCTATCATTGTTTTTCGGCCAATTTCTAAGCCCATGCACGCACATGCTTTGCCTATGCTCAACAACCCACTTTCTTCATTTTTGGAATGTTATTGTCAGCCACCACAAGTTTTACTATGCAATGACTCTTGACTTTTCAACAAGCTTGTGTGCATAATATTATTTTAGATTTGCTTTTAGTACGAGGTTTGAAGATGATGGCTCAAGCAAGCTGTAAATAGATTGGATTATCTTTTTGCGAAACTCGCTCATTTTTAGGTCTTTTTGTTCTCAGATTGCTCTTTTCTTTCATCAGATGGTTGGCTCGATAGACTCACACGAATGCGTCGTCATCTCCAAAATCATTTCAAAGATTGTGATCAATATTATCAACAGCTCATTGATGACTATTTGGATCCAAAGTGCCCAAAAATTGCTTTGGTCGCAAGGGGACTTAATCGATGACCTACTTAGTCTCACTAAAGTTGGTGATCGACATTAAATGATGTCAAAGTAGCGATCATGGTATGTAAATAATCTATTCATTTTATCGAAAATTAATTTCATTTCTTAACTAGTTGTTCTCTATTAGCATATATACTTGGCCGAGTGATTTTCAAGTATACCTAGCCACCGATCTGAATCATCAATTTTGGGTTTCCATCTCTCGTATAACACATACGGTTTAATTTGTATATATGCGGGAAATATTTATAAGTAACACGGACAAGAGTAAAGTTAATTCCAACCAGAAAGAAGAACTTGATTTGCGGGTTAAATAAATCTCTATACTGAGTCTCAAACAAGCAATGAGGTGTTTGTATAAGAGATTTGATTCCTTCATCATGAGTCTTGGATACAACAAACTCAGTTTAGAATATTATGCATACTACAAATGATTTGAGGACAATGATTTTATCATTTTACTTTGTATATGTATAACATGTTGGTAACAAGCTTTGAATAAAAATAGAGTATAAAATTAAAGACACAATTGGATAGGGGTTTGAAATGAAGGACTCGGGACCAACAAACAAGATTCTAGGGATGCAAATTCACGAGAAAGAAATAATAGGAAGATTTGGCTTTCTCGGAAGAATTACTTGAGCAAAATCTTGCGCGCTTCAACATGCAAGATTGTAAGTAAATTTTTATCCTATTTCTTATTAATTTCAAGTTATTCTTAAGTATGTGTCATAGCAATGAAGCAAAGAGGAAAGAGATGTCTCCGATCTGCTGTATGCATCATCAATGGAAAGTTTGATGTTCAATATGATATGTATTAGATCAGATATTGCACAAGAAGTGGGAACAATCAAGAAAATATATGACGAATTCAGTAGACAGATTGGAAAACTGTGAAGAAGATCTTGAGATACATTAAAGGAACCTCATATGTTGCATTATATTACGAAGGATCGAAGTTGTTGTCGGGTCTATGTGGACTCGGATTTTGGGAGGTTTTGATAAAAAGAATCCACTCACTCGCAATGTGTTTACACTTACAAGAGGAGCTATAAGTTGGGTTTCGAACCTAAGACCGTTGTGGCTTTATCTACAATGAAGTAGAATATATGGCAGCTACATAAGCTTGCAGGGAAGCTATTTGGATACAGAGAGGTCATTGGAGGAGGTCGGACATAAAATAAGGAAAAATTTATGTGTTGTGTGATAGTCGAGTGCTTAGCACATTGTAAGAAATCTAGCCTTTTATTCTCGGACAAAGCACATAGGGGGTACAATACCACTTCATTCGAGAAGTAATGGTGGATAGAAGTGTGGATTTAAAAAAATCCCTACCAAGGAGAACCTAACAGATGTTTTAACAAGCCAATCAATACTGACAAATTTTTATGGGGTAGATCTTCTTGTGGCTTAGTAGAGACGTAAGCAACATGACAATGGTGAAAAAGAATGGATGGTGTGGAGACATTATTAGTTCTCAATCAAGTCTCCAAGTGGGAGAATTGTTGAACATGTGCATGCATGTGGCAAATAATTACATGTGGTTAGCATGCAACTTTTGACTCTTAGCACAAATTTGTTAAGTAAGTGGGAGGCATACAACTTTTGACTTTGGCACCAAAATAGAAAGTTGAGTGAAATTTTGTATTATTTTAATGTTCATCATTGTTGATTTTTTTGGGCATTGCTTGACCTATAAATAAAGGCTTCATTTGCCCTTTTCAATCATCCTATTTTCTCCAAATCAAGTGAGAGTACCAAGAGGTGTAAGTTGAGAGTGTTGAAAGTTTTGAGCTATAGTTCTAATGTATTTTAGAGTTCGGGTGTATTGGAGTTTTGGGTTGTGAGACAAAACGCAATAATACTTATAATTCCTTTTCGCTAGTAAAATATTTCCTTCTATTTTCGCCCGTGAAAGTAGGCTAAAAGTGAACCACGTAAATTTTGGTGTCCATTGTTAGCATATATGTTTCTATAATGTTGATTTTGATGATAACAAATAAGATTTAGAATGATTAATCTTTTAAGCTCAAATTGTAAGGAGAGCTTACATTTAGGAAAGTAATTTGTGCAATCATTCTTTAAATATATGAAAAGTTTTCATCATCCAAAAGGGGAGATTGTTAACATTTATGTATCCATATGATTTTGATGATAACAAACTTGATTAAGATTGATTTAAAAGTTCAAATTATTTTTTCATTTAGTTTTCATATTATGAAGGCTTTATATTTAATAAAAAGTAATTTTATGATATTAGTTATTTTCTTGTTAATGATGTAAATTGAATTTTTTTGAAATTCTGAAAAATGGACTTATTTGACGAGTTTTATAAAGTATTGTGTTATAGTATAATTTTATAAAGTTTTGGGTACAAACTATAATTTTAAAAATATTTCACTATAGCAAACGGCTAACCGATATCTTGATATTGGCTAGCCGACATTGAACAATATTGAAGCTTAACCTCTGGACAAGAACGGCGATCCGACATCTTGAAAATGGCGATCCAACAATTTGAAATTTTGTCCAACGGTAACTTGATCAAAGTCAAAACGGCGATCCGATATCTAGTTAACTACGATCCGACAAGTGAGCGAAAGTTAATAACGGCTATATTTTAGCTTCAACTATAAATAAGCTCAATCAAATTCAAACAAAAACAATTCCAACGATTATCATTGAGCAAAATATTGAGAATACAACTTTCATTGAGCTTTAAATCCTTGTATTCATCTCATTCATTCACACATTAAACTTTCATTTGTGATCAAACACATTGTGTGAGAGAAATTCATTTGTAATTCTTTTTGTAAAATCAAGTTAAGAGATTGTAAGTGTTGGGATGCACTTGAGTTGAGAGATTGAGGATAATCTCTTATTGTGAAGGTCCATTGACACCTTGGAAGTCAAGTGTAAGCATTTGAAGCCTTGGAGGCTTGCTTAGTGAAGTCCTCAAGCTCGGTGAGCTTGGAGGCGTGGACGTGGCGGAGATTGCCGAAACCACGTAAAAATCATTGTGTTTGATTTCTCTTCCCTTACTCTTTTATTATTGTGCTTTATTAAATTTATTATTTTTATTTCATTAAAGCAATAAATTAAATTGTTATGTGGTTTGCTTAGCTTAATTTTTAATAACCCAATTCACCCTACTCTTGGGTTACTTAGATAGTATTTCATTCATATGTGATTATTATTTCTCAATTTCAGTTTAACTATACGAATGCTTCACCCGCCAAATTTCCCAACAAAATGGAGGGGGATATGGCGTGTAACTTCTTCACGGACAATGTGCTGTATTTCACAATTCAATATGCTTTGTGCGGAAAGATTTTAAGAAACAAATAAACTTCACTTTTATTCATTTTATGTGGATCAAGTACTTATTTATACGTAAGATAAAGCGTCATAAAAGTAAATAATGAATAAAATATTGTGGGATTACTTTCGCCTTAATTGGTTTTGCTCTAGGAAAGGAACTAGGCTAGTTGGGTTTTCATGGCCTCATCGGATGTCTTTAAGAAAGTCTTTTCTCTTAATTCGATTTATTTCTATGATAGTTGAGAATTTATTTATTTTTGGAGAAATAAAACGAATTTTGCACGCATGTCGAAAAGCAGGAACAAGCACGTGAATGACTACCGAAAAAATTAAACAAAACGGGGAAATGATCAAAATTTATGCTGTTCCAGTAAATTAATCATTTTCCAAATGATCATGTTTAAACAACCTCAAATCCCTCTGTCAGTAAACAATTCTACTACCTTGCTCTAATTTTTTTCAATATTTTATGCCTATAATCGTACTTGTGATTCTATTTTCTTTTCAAATAATTTGTTTTATTAATCAATTTGCAAACCTTGTCACTTACAATACTACAAATTACATTCAATCCACCAATTGGGAAAAATTTTAAATCCTATCCTATCAACCAATCCACCAAATTGAAAAAAATATATATAGATTGGAATTTTCAGAACTGGGTGCACTGGTTTGGACTATGAGCACCTATAGCTGGATATTTTGTAAAGCACAATTATGAGAAATAAGGCAAATTATTTTTAATAAATCTCAGTAAGAGGCGGGTTTATTATTACTACAAGAAATGAAATTACTAGAGTCAAGGAGGAACAAAATGAACAATGCCTAGAAATTATTGAAACGTGGGAAGAGATAGAAGTGTTGATCAGACAGAGTAAGGACATGATTCTGTCATTTAATTAAAAAAAGAAAGAAAAAGAAAATGCATGCGAACCATAAAATGACCAGTACTCGTAAATCGCAATGCTTAGATCGTTTTGTAGAATTCAATAACCCAATAGCAGTAAACACGACATATAACTTTAATATCTGCAAATCCAGCTCCTGTTGCCAAGGCCTTGAACTCCGCCAATGTCCTCTCCTTTGCTCCGGGAAATAGATTGGAGAGGTGTACGTCAAGACTTGCTATATTCTTGCTTACAATATCAGTCTCGGGAATTCTGGCACTATTGATTCCACCAAAATGACCTTTCCGGCTTCCGGTATTGCTTCGTAGCAGTTCTTTAATATCTTTGAACATTCTTCATCGCTCCAGTCATGAAGTATCCACTGAGAGATTAATTTATATGAACATTTCGTGAAATTTCAAAATTTTCGAATTGACCTACATAATTAATATTTTATTTTCTATTTTAATAATTAAATATTAAGTAGAGAACTAACCTTCATGAAAATAGCTTGTCCTTTAGGAACTTCAACAAACATATCTCCTCCAACATGCTCCACCCCTGCAAGAGAATTAAAACACAAGGGAAAAAGGAAATTATCGTTGTTTTTAAAATAATAATTAATTGAAAAAATTTTACTTCAGAGAAGGATCTACAAAATTAAATAAGCTGGCAACGAGTGACGTATACGTGAAAAATTATATACCTGGACAAGAGGGTGCATGTTTGAGGACATGAGGTAAATCAAAGTTAATACCCCTTAATTGTGGGTATTTAGAAACAATTGAGCTAAGATTTGCACCTAAGCCACCGGCAACATCCACCAATTGGTTCAGCCCTTCAAATCCCTCGTAGATCTCAAGAATTTCCTTCATGACTATGGCTGTGTGATTGTGCATTGATTGATTGAAGAGGTTATTTATTCTTTCATCTTTGGCAGCAGCCGCAAATCCATCCATTCCACTATGTGCCTTCATAAATGGTACCGACCCTTCCAATAAAGCATCCTTCGCGCAGGACCTGTCGGAAGATATCATGCACAAATATGAGTATTAATTGATTGAGTGCATATATTATATTATAACATCTACAGACACAATTAATGTGAGTACAAGGAAATTAGAAAACAAATTACCAAGAATCCATATTAACTTTGTCCTGAATTATGAGCAGAGTGGGAGCAAGAGAAACTCCATCTTTATTTGGAACAAAATATTTGGAAACTGGTGTCAAGCCATATAATCTTTGAACACTTCCATCTTTGTTCGAGACAAGATTACATGAGAGAAAAGAGTAACTGGCTAGGAGGCGTAGCATTCTGTCCAGTATTATTGGGGCCTTTTTGTTATTTGTGGGCAGCTGAGAGGCAATCTCTGAAGAAGAGAGCTGAGTTGGGCTAGCTTTCGCCATTATCTCCAACAAACCAAGCTCAGTGGCAGATTTAATGGTCATTGGAAGTACTGCGCCGGAAGCGAGTTCCATGGCCAACAAGAAGTCTTGCTCATCCCTTGCTGGTTTCAACATGACTTGGTGATGATCTTGGAGTGAACCCATCTTCTTAGGCTAATTAGGATATAATGGAGAAACTAACAAGGTGCTGTATGGATGCTGAAGAGTATTGCTCAGTTTATGGAACGGTAAACCTTTATATAGAGAGTGTGTGTGTGTGGAAATTGCTAATATTAATTAATATTCTGTTATTAATATACGTCCAAGCATGTCTCAAAGGGTCCAGGTGGGAGGGCTTTCTCAGCTAATAAAGAAATTTTGATCAAGCAGCCCCAACCATATCAAACAGAAATCATCACGTGTTTAAATTGAGTAAGTTACATGTTTGAAAGGCATCGGTACTAATAATGTTCCAATTAAATAGGTTACCACTCCATGGGATTACACACATGATCATAAATGTGAGAATATCCCATGACTAATATATATATAATCATTCTCAGGGCGCGAGGGTCATGTTCTCTTCAATATAGAAATGTTTTTAGATTGTGCGATTTAAGAAACTTAGTTTTTGAATGAATATAAAGTCTTGTAGTTTAAGAGAGTTAAAAACTAACTCTATCAAATCTCATGGTTAAAAAACATGCTCATATATAAAAAAAAAATTGAAGGCACCCACACTAAAAAAGAAGTCATATATATAAGGTGTGGATGCCCTTATTTTTTATTTTTTAATATGAACACACTGTTAAGTCGTGCGGCTAAATTAATGTATTTTTGAAGCACTATATAAAGTCGTGTGACTTAATATTATTAAAATCTAACTCTATTAAACTGCATGGTTTGAAAGTGCATCTGCATAAAAAAAATGAGGGCACCTACAATGCTCCCCCTTTTTTTTTCACGCGGAAACATTATAAAATCATATGACTTTATAGTTAATTGAATAATAACTTTATTAAACCACATGTTTTAATAGTATATTAAATACTGACTTTATTAAATTATATGGTTTAAGAGTGTGTCCGAAAAGGGGCCAGCCGATGAGATAAAAGGACTACATATATAATCTTTTAATAATTTTAAGTTTTTAAATACATGAGGAATGGTGCTGCTTAAATTCCTTGATCGATGATGCGTACAGGTAGGAGCTGATTGATTATTAATTCCTTGTATCATTTGTTGTAATCGCATCTTCATGAGATGGCATTCGAGTTTTTTTACAAAATGATGAAATATCTAAAATTTCTAAAAGTAATTTGTAAATGAAATTTAAATATCTAAATGATGGAATTTGGCAAAACTGCGACCAATATCACCATCGTGTAGGCTGTGAATAAATGAAGGACACTTTTGTCACTCTTAGAAGCTATATTTACCACTTTGATCCACCATAACCTTTTAATACCACATATCATTCATTGTGTTGAATGAAACATTAAAAAAAGTAAAACAACATACGAGAAAAATATGATATTTTTACCGACAAATAGATTGACATCTCTACAAATTGGAAATAATTATTTCCAGATAAATCATGATAAAAGTCGAGTGCAAATTAATTGCCTGTAACATTGATCGTACAAGTCAAGTACAAATTGCCTAATATTTGATCGGACAAGTAAAGTGCGAATTGCCTACTACTGACTGAAGTCCAAAAAAGTTGCTTTGTGTAAAGCACTGTTGGGTGGCGAAATATCCCCCTTTCCTACATTTCCAGGAAAGAGCAAGGACTCTTATTTAGAAGCCCTCAAGTCGGGCTCTCTGTCAAAATCTCACGTTTAGTTTTTTTCTTATGTTCCCTTTAACCTAGCTGAATCCACTTGCTAGCTTGTATATACTCAAAAGCTAGTTTATAAATTGAGGGTTGCCTCAAACTTTTATTCTTAGTCATTGACTACTGAAGGACTAAATTCTCATGATGTCAAATTTGAGGATAACTGGCTCGCATTTCCTCTTTTAGAATCTATGACATTGCGTGATGAGTGAGAATGAAACCAATTAAAGTCACCAAGATTGAATAATTAAGTGTCCTATTTACTCTTTTCAAAATGGAATTTCATCACACTTTATGAGAATAGAACTAATTGTCTTTCTATAACAATGAATGTAGGATTTTCTAGTCAGTCGTCACCATTACTTGTCCATAGGAAAGGCAACATGTAGCAAATATTTGGTAAGAAAATTCAATAATCTTTCCTTTTTCTCTATTCATGGTCAGTGAAAGTATTTTAATTCAACTTGTCAAGCATGAGACGATGAAATTGACGAAGGTTAATGAAAACATGGGCATAGAAATTTGGCCTAAATGTAAAACACATCACTTGTCAGCAGTGGTAAGTTCATGCATTCAATAATCTTGGCGGATGAGTTCGAGTCTTAAAAATGGTTGGGATTGACTCTCCTTCTGAGTTCTGGTAGAAATTTATTTAATTCTTCACATTAAAAGCAGAATAGATTTTCCTTTAGTATTAAATAATGAGGGATAAAATAAATTTTTCTCTAATATTAAGTGAGAGTCGATTTTTGAGCTGTGACATAATAAAATTATCAATAAAATTTCAATTAATTTTTAGTTAAAAAATATCAATAAGGCTTTGAATATAATATATTAATATATATAAAAAACAGTGAAAAAAAATCTTAATTACGTACTCCATTGTGTTGCACCACAAAATTAAACGGTGAGACGCCGCCAAGATTGAATAAGTCTCCTATTTATTCTTTTGAATGTTGAAATTTCTCATGATCTCCACAAAAATAGCAAAATTTTCTCTCTATAACATTCACATGCAGTGAATGTTGTAGTCAGTTGTCGCATTAATCACATGTCCACAGGGAAATGCAATCCTTATCAAATATTTGCCAATAAAAGGTATGTCAGGACAACATACACAGCCCGAGTTTATGCATTAGACGGAGATGCGCGTCGAAACTTGGCCAAAGAGCAACACACGTCGCTATCAACAGTAATGAGTCTAATGGGCTTCTTGTTTTATCCTCATTCATAAAAATCTTTTAAGTGCTCTCAGCCTCAGATATAACATCATCATCACATTTAACTCATTAGATTCGTGTCATATGTATCTCTCAATTAACTACGAAAAAAAAGACGTATAAGACGAGCTGTATGCAATAAAAGATCTTTGAGTCTTATAGACATGATTCACATTGAGCCTCTGACTAGACATAGGGGTAAAATTGTAAAAGACTTTTTTAAAAGATAATTGTTATTTTGATGAGTTTTGAAATATGAGAGAGAAATGATTAATTTTAACAAATGAGACGGGAGTTTTAATCATTCTTTGTTTAAAAAAAATAAAGGGGAAAAAAATTGGTATATAAGAATCATTTATTTTAGGAAGATTGTCAGTTTTCTCTAATAGAAATAAATTTACACCACTTAATCCTTATTATTTTTATAATAGCCAATAACTTCCTAGAAGTATAATTTTATATTATTACCCTTATTTTCAAATACAATTTTATTCATATTCATTATAAATTAAATTAATCGTATAAATTAAAATTAAAATTAAAAAATAGAGTACTAAAGATAAGAAATGAATTTATGCTTTGGTGTGAATAAAAAGTTAACAATAAGGTATTTTTCTTATGATTTTTATTATTTTTAAACCTTTTTTCTTGTAATAAATATGTATTTTATATTTCCAAGATAAATTATCAATCAAATAACTCATTTACCCTCTTTTTCTTTAAATTTTTTGTGCTAAGAGGGTTTTTAGATATCATAAAAATAAAAGGGAATAAATGATATATATTAATTTTAGTAAGGAGAAATTGACAATCTTCTTTTATTTTATGATCTTAATTAAAAATTCTTCTCAATAATGACCATTATGAATTAGAATCAAATGATTATATCATGCATAAACGACCGGAATTATTGCTATTGTAACTTGTAAATATTTCAAGTATTGCTTGCTTTTATCAATGTTAGCATCACTACCATTAACCCTTTGAGATATTATATGGGACTAGATCAGGAGCGCCTCTTTTACAAATTTTGATACAAAATGTCAACTCTTAGGGTGTGTTTACTTATAGTATTAAGGTGGTATTAAATTACTGTTCACATTAAATTAATACTAGTATAATGTTTGGAAGAACATGGGTATGGGTTAAGATAATTGCGGCATTAGCTTAAACCCGACTCATTAGCTTGCGTTTTTTTTCTTTTCCTTCTTTTGCTTTTGGTTTTACTTTTTGGTTTTTGGTTTTGTTTTTGCTTTATCATAATAATAATAATAATAATAATAATAATAATAATAATAATAATAATAATAATAATAATAATAATAATAATAATAATAAATTTTTCATATAATATAACTAATAATAAATACTTAAATATGAATAAACTTATTGAGTTGACCGCTCATCCCTTCTCATTACTTTTTGCAGATTGAGTAACTTGTTGAGAGTTGAGAGATGTGTTTATCTTTAGAACTAAAGATTCATTTACTTTTGTTAGTTGAATAAGAGAATGATGAACTTATATTTCCTGTAAGTTTATTTATCTTTTGAACTTGTAATTAGGGAGTTTTGAGACTTTTGTTGCATTTATGTCTTTAGGAGAAAATATTTAGTATTAGACTTGTGGATTTATGGATCAAATTAATAAAATTTGATGTATTTTAGTTTGAGATTTCGTTTGTAAGGATTACGATTTATAAAAGAATCGTTTTTACCACATACTTCGTATGTGTTAGACTTGTGGTGTTATAGGCACCCCCATTTTTTTTATACAGAAATATTATTAAATCACATAACTTTATAGTTAATCGTACACTAACTTTATTAAATCATATTACTGAAGAGCATGTTTGCATAAGGAAAAATGGAACCACCCACAGGATTTAAAAGGATAATATATATATATATATATATATATATATATATATATATATATATATATATATATATATATATATAATCATAAGTTTTTAAGTACATGAGGAATGGTGCTGCTTAAATTCCTTGATCGATGATACGTATACGTAGGAGCTGATTGATTATTAATTCCCTTGTACCATTTGTTGTAATCGCATCCTTTACAGTGTCGATAGACGTCGGCTACTTTTCGCATATTAATTTAAAACAACGAGATGGCTCTCCCACTTTGACACTTTGAGATTTGATTCACGATAGACACGACTGCATTCGAGATTTTTACAAAATGATGAAATATCTAAAATTTCTAAAAGAAATTTGAAAATGAAACTTAAATATCTTAATCATGGAATTTGGCAAAATTGTGACGAATATCGCCATCTTGTAGGCTGTAAATATATGAAGGACATTTTCGTCACTCTCAGAAACTATATTTACCACTTTGATCCACTATAACGAAGGACATCTTATAGGCTGTGAATGATATTCGGCCACCACGAGACCATAACGAAGCCAGAAAGGAATGCTTCTCCTGCCGTTTCGAAGTTTTAAATTTGAAAATTAAAAATACATTTTGCCATTGAAAGATATCAAAATTAAATCTAAAGAATTCCAAAATTCCAAAATTCTTATCCGTCCTCATACTGTCGCTCTCGCTCATTTTCTCTCTCTCTCACTCACCTTCCTCTCACTCACCAGCTCTGTCTCTCTCACTTATCCTCCCTCTCAGGCTGTCACTCACCCACGAAACTTGTTGTCACGCTACGCCCATCGCCGATCAGCCCATCACCGATCACGTCGCCGACTAGCCTTACTTGACGGTGTGCTTGACCATTTTGGACGTTTTTCACCTACCTAGGTGATTAAATTTAGCATGTTGAGGAAAGTTTTGATTTATTGTATTTATATTTTAAAATTATTAGAAATAAGTTATTTGAAATGTAGATTTTGTTTGAATTATACATGGTTAATACAATTTATTTTTCATGGTATAGAAATGAAAGATTTGGAAAGAAACTACAAAGTCGAAGATTTTGAAGAAATAGATGAACAACAATTTAGAAGGAAATAATGAAAAAACTGATAATGTTGTGGATGTGAAACAAAAAAAGTTTGAGCCAAAGTTTGGGATGTTGTTTGATAAACACCATTATCTTCTTATGAGCCAAAAAAGGAAGAAGTAGATGACGACAATTAAGGTAAGATTAAACTACTTAGTTAATCATTCTACAATTAATTTAATTTTAATTTATCTTTTATGGATTTGCTGGATTCAAATGTACAAACACCGTTATCTTCTGAGGTGGTTATTGTAGTCCCAATGCCGGAGAGCAATAAAGATCCAGTAAGTTTTGTGTTCTTTGATGTAATACTATTTAATTTTTTTAATTTTTAATGGTCACTAAATAATGGTCATTATTTAGGAACCTGTGTTCCCATGCCAA
>CM059832.1:32018160-32096160 GCA_030444775.1 Atalantia buxifolia | reverse complement strand
ATGGACGGGTGAGGCTTCCTTGAATTGATTGTTTACTTGGATTATGATTGAGTTTCAAGAGGAAGCAGTGGAGCTGGCATTGCTCTAATCGACGTATGTACCATTTCCTGCAAACAAAACAATATGGCCTTTTTTCCCTTCTCTTGCTTTCAATTTTTTTGTTTCTTTTTGGTTCTTTCTTCTGTAGAAGGATGATGTTGGGAGTTTGGGATCTGTAGAGGGACAATGAGTTAAAAACATTTTTCGTATAATGGGTGTTTCTATAATTTTTTTCAATCATTATCTGTTGTGTTTTCAAATATTGCAAACCTTATATTGTTCAAATTATTTTGTCTCCTTCAAACCTAAAAAAGCTTACATCCTTTGGTAAATTAACCCCTAAATCTATTATCTGATCCGTTCGTAATTTTGAGGGTAGTAATTCTAATGGATATCGATTACAAATCTCACAGAATTAATCATTTATTTGAGCATGGGGATGTTGAATATGTGGGAACAAATTGAAAAAAAGTGTTGGGTGTGACAGTTGATGCAATCACAAATTCACAGTGAACTCTTTTCGCAATCTGGAAGATATTCACCTGCGATAATGTTATGTTTACAAAGTTAACCGACGAACCATATGAAGGTTATTCATCTTTTTTAAGGATGTAATTTTTCACCTGCGATAATGTTATGTTTACAAAGTTAACCGACGAACCATATGAAGGTTATTCATCTTTTTTAAGGATGTAATTTTAGTATCTCCCCTTTATCACAACCATATTCAAATGTCCCCTTATTTTGGCAATGAAATTGCAGAATCTAATGTAATTATCCTAAATTGCCCAGAGTTGGATATTAAATCTAGATTGCATCATAACAAGCTACTGCAAATGTGTATAAATCAATGTATTTCTTACTACAATGTAAGCATTACAAATTCAATACATGGTCTGCTGATTGAATACTTGTTGGCTACCTCAACATGATATAAGTATTGGTGCTTCTAATAATATGTTAAATCCCTAGGTTTTCCAGTATTATCTTCTTAAAACAATGTGCAAGGAAAATTGAAATAAAATAATTAATCCGTAACTGTTGAAATTGATTGAGCTCTACAGTATGCCTGTCGCACCAAGAAAAGCTTTTTAATGTTTCCAACATAAGCTCTCTTTGTCAAATTGTCATAGTCATTATCTTGTATGGCATCCAAGATTTTTTGATACAATACCAAGACTGTCCACACCTGCATGCATATCATTCACAGTCAATAATCTTCAGACTTGAGTTTTGTTTTTGTCGCAATTGTGAATCTTCATTAGATGGATTAATTGTTAGTTTATTTCAAATTATTTTTTAGTTACCGGCCATCGGCTAGCCTTGTCAAGCTCTGAAGCCCCCTCTTCTGCTAGCTTGTAGAAATATCTTGCTCTTGTAATTTGCTCTTTCATGAACTCTCTCCATTCATCACTGACCTTTCTTGAGAAAATATCCTCGTCGCGTAATCCAAACTTCGCAAGCTCGTCTTGAGGAAGATAAATTCTCCCTCTTGAAGCACTGAAAGTAAAGATTTTAGTTGTTGGTAAGGATGTATTTAAACACAAGTACTAACTGTCAAGTAGAAGTTTACGAAACTTACTCTTCGCCCACATCTCTGAGAATGTTTGTAAGTTGATTTCCGATACCTAAGTAGAGAGCTGCATTGTATATGCTTTGAGCAGAAGCTGAAGAATCCGGATCCAACCCCATTACCGGAGCACTCATTAGGCCTACAGTGCCACCTGCATAGTAGCAGTAAAGATAGAGCTCTTGGAAGTTTGCATATCTGCATTTCTCTGTGTCCATTCTCATGCCCTTAATCATGTCCCTAAAAGGCTATACATCATAAAAATTTGAAACCCCACATCAGATTCATAGACATAAGCCGAAAGCCAAAAAAAATTAAAAATAAAAAGAATAAAAATCCATTTCTGAGATCAAAAATTTGACGTACCTTGATGTGTAAATTGAACTTGGAAACAGTATCAGTAAGTGCGGCATCAAGAATGTCATTAGGGTGCCCATTGAAGATATCTTGCAGTCTCTCTTCCCATCTATCAAGAGCAGCAGGGCTTAGACAAAATGCATTAGGGCCATCAACTAGCTCATCAGTCCTCTTGCACCAAGCTGTAACAACAAAGCATTGAGTTGAATATTTAGAACTTACATGTCCATTACAACAATTAGTAGCACACTTGACACGATTCTGTAACAGTTTTGAAGTTACGGATTAACCAAACAAGCGTGGTAATGTTGTTCACTATAACCTACGCAACTTCGCTCATGACATCATTTCCATGATTAATTTATGTAAATTTAGTAGCTATTTCCTACCGTAAACCGCCCAAATGGCTTTCTGTCTCTCTTTTGTCAGCAACAAAGTTCCTGCATCAACAACACAACTACAATCATTTAGAAGAACAAAAGCAATAGAAGTTCATGTGCTAGTAAGCTTCGTCAAAATGGATGGAAATTAAAAGTACCCAAGTAATAAGTCTTTGCATATTCTGCACAAATTTTCCTGCATCTCTCATAAGCTTCATCAAGAAACATAGCATCGAGCTGTGGCTTGCTTCTGGAGGCATCTCCCTTGTCTGATAAATTGTTAGCCAGTGACTGTCTTTCCGCGATTTCGCATATATGTACATCACTCTGAAGCATGCCTTGTGTTGATAATCTGGGGAAAATGATCGAGTTTTTCTCTCTGGGGATGTTTATGTTCAATTCAGATCTTGCCGCTGAATTGATAACTTGTAGACTCAATATTCTGCCTCTGCTCTCTCCGATGGATGGCTTAGCTGCAAGTGAAAAAGTTGAACACATTTTGCAGAAGCTTCAATTTAATTCTATTTTTTTCCTTCTTTTTTTTGTTTCTTTCTTCACAGATTCAGCACAACAAGGTGATAAATGCAATGTATGACGATTTTACTTGCTACCCCACAGATTATATAAGGTATAAGCATGGGGGAACCTTAAGAGTTGTTTTAATATAGTAGCAAGATTGTGACGACTTTTCAAATTATAAAATGATGAATCAACTTTGAAATTTCGAAGGTCATGAGCAATTATTATACTGAACTTATTTGTTCGCTGTTTTCCAGCTAAACTTTTGATGACTTCTTCCGTCTCTGAAACTTTTGTTGACGTCTTGGCGCTTGCTTACTTTGACTCAAATTGCCGTATAAAAATGAATGTCTATGCCAACTAATTAATGAAGTGGGGAATCTATAAATTCACAGAGCTGAAGTGTTGAATTTTTTTTTTTTTTTGAAAAGCTGAAGTGTTGAATTTAATATAATTAAATTCTACATATATTTGTGTGCGCACACGCGCACACACGCGCGCGCGCACACGCGCGCGCGCACACACAGACGTAATACATATTAACATGTGATTCGCGTTTTAAAATATCCACGTAAATTTTTCCTGCATATTTGATTCAAGAAGAACTAAAATGATTATTTTATTCCTATAAAAAATACATTTTATTTGACAATAATAACACTAAGGGAAATAAACCTTTTGTTCCAACTGATATAGTTACACCATCGACACATGTCTCGTCTTATAAATATATATTTTTTAATTCCCTCCAAACACGAGACGTGATGATAATTAATTTATATACATATAATATTGTCACATTACTTTTACTAACAAAAATGGCACAAGAATTTGTATATACAGAATTAATTAAAATAAACACGTTGTACTTACAGTGATATGGACATTATATTTGTTTTCTTTTAGTAATAGTTTTAATATGTTGACGTATTCAAGGGTCCACACAGGTATCAAGAGTGAAATTAAAAGAAAATCAAACTTATCTCTGTGTTGATGGGTATCTAATGTATTAAAAATTAGGGAATCACCCATTGTTAATATAAGGTGGCAAATCACATTATTTCTGAAGTCGTCTCAGCCCAAATACGTGGGCCATAAATATCTCAACAGAACTGTCTAGGAAAGTTGTAGGGAATTTCTAATCGTTATTGTAAGTACAATTCATGCAAATTCAAGACGCTCATAAATTCTTCTTTCAACTTATAATATTTTAAAAAATATAAATAAAAGTGCAAATTCTTGCCGAGTCAATTTGGGTGAATGAAATATGAAGATTTATTCTACTATACATATAACACATTGTGACAAGAATTCAATACTGAACTAAATTTTTTTAATATTGAATCTTTAGTTGTCGGGCAATAGAAAAAAATAAAAATACAAAAAGAATCTTGACCATTGATTCTTTACTCAACAAAAAATAAGTTTAGCATTGAATTTTAATGCAACACATTGATGTTGCAACTTCGAATTTGGCATCTACAAAGAACCTATTGTAAATATGATATAAATATTCTTTAATTACCTTTTTCCACTTAAAAATTCTTTATATTAAGCAATTTTATTTATCAGTGTAAATATATTTATTGCTTTATAGATTCGTCAATTTTATTCTAATTAATTAGCATTTTAATTTATCTATTTGATTAATTTGTACAAAGTTTATGGCTCTTATCATTATTGAAAAATATAAAATAATATGAAATTAACACTAGCTAGTAGCTACAGTCATGCAATTGGATACGCAGACTGAGTGCCAATGCCACAGAGACCTTCATCTCTTTGAATCCTCATGTAGCCAGCCTCACCCCAAGTGTCCCCCCATGAATTCTTAATTAACCAGTATTTGGTTCCATCTTCAGTTGTTCCAAACCCAATAATAGTGACAGCATGATCCAACTGAGTCCCACATACCCCATTAAAAATACGTCCTTTGTAATTCTTGAAGTCTTGTCCGGTACCTTCAATATTAATGGATACTGGCTGCATGCTCACAGCCTTAAGTAAAGCCTGCTCATCACCCGAGGGTAAAACTTCAAAACTACTGATTTTAGCGGCAGCCGCATGCTCACGGCCACAGGATCCTTGGACTTGAAGGTATGGATAATCAGCTTCCGTGGCAACACCCTGGTTTTTTATGATATATTTAAAAGCAATATCTGTCTTGCCTTCGACACAACCCGAGTTACCATTTGAAGAGCAGTCTAATAATTAATTGTTGCTCCGAAAGTCGAATCAGATTACCACTACTTATCTGAGTGATCCCTTCCACCGCCGCCACTGCTGAAAATGCCCAACAAGCTGCTGCATATATATATATGTTCTAGATCAGTGATATTCAGTCAAAAATTAAATGCTGATGAAAATAACGGTAAACTGAAGTTTACCTTTGCAACTTGAAGTCAAATTTTACGATGGATGGAAAATTGATATTTTTTAAATCACTGGGTGGACCGCTGCAATTACTTGGATTTTATGTATGTCATGTTGGCTTGTTAAATGTACACGTTTCTTCGGTGACATTACCAGTAGTTAAAGTTTGTTAAATTTAAGGTGGGAAAGTGATGCAGTTCATAAACAATGGGTTATGGGTATTGGATCACTGAACAAAGGAATCTTCAAGTAGACGAACGAGTTTTCAAAAATCCCAAATCAATTGTTTTAGCCCCTACATCCCTAAGATTCAAGTTAGAGTATCCACATAGAGAAAATTACTTAAAAATCACTAGAACAACAAGCCCATGTGACGATGTGTAATTACCTTAGATAAAATCTAATTAGTATTTATATACATGTGTGTGTATAATTTAACAAATTCAGGATCCTGAATTGAAACATCTATATAAACGCACACATAAAATCACATTGGTTTGATTCACATTATTAGTCAATCAATAATTATAGATTACCACATCCGCCTTGATTCTTAATGGAAGTAACAGCTCCTTTCTCCCTCCAGTCCATGCTAGTTGGAAGTTGGGTCAGGTTTCGGTACCTGAAGGATGAGTGCTGGCTAGTTATTGCCATGCTGTTTCCGGCATATGAAGCACGAAACTCATCATTGGTTAAGTCTAAAAATTGATTGGTGCCTAACTTGTACATCCGATTGATCCCTTCATTACTATTATTATTATTATTATTGGCTTTGTCAATGTATTCAAGGTTTTGCTTGAATATCTTGAAGCGCATCTCCTTTTCTACACTACTAGAAATATGAGCTTTACTGACACCATTTTAGTGTCAGGAATTACTTTTGCTGACACTTGTTAATTGTGTCAGTAATGCTCAAGGCAGAACACACTGACACTACTTTTTGGTGTCAGTGATTTTCGTGTCAGTATCTTGTGTCACTATAGTATCACCAAAATAGTGATAGGATAGTGTTAGTATCAGTTGATACATTTTCTATGTCAGTATTTTGCGTTACTAGAGAATCACAAAGATAGTGACTCAATCGTGTTACCATTTACTGATAGTATTTACGTGTCACTGATTTATGAGACTACGACGTAAATCCACTGACTCACTAACATCAAAAATTTCTAACGTCATTTAAATAATTACTGTCAGTATTAACATTGCTATACTAGTAGTGATTTATTTTTTTTAATCACATTTTTCCTGTTTATTTTACAATTAAAATAAAGTCAATATATTAAACATACCAAATCTTGTAATGCAATTCACATAATACACATTCCAAATATATCAGTTAAATTAAAATAGTTCAACTTACATCATTGATCTCGAAGTAAAAAAAAACTTCAAGTACCAAATTAATCCGAGCACAAGTAGTAAACAATGAAGTACTAAATTAATTTCTGAAAATGTTAACCAATGTCACTGATTTTGGAACCCCCATATGCCTTCATTATTTTTCCACCTACAAGTATATAAAATCAATTAGCACACCACGAAAAATTAGTCTTGTATATAAGGAAAAATAATCATAAATTACTTGTATGTTACCTCGCGATTGTAGGCTGTAATTAACTTGGCAACGTATGTAGCCCACTGATCTCGAAGTCGCGAGAGGTCCTTCACTGTGTATTCCTCAATTCCCTTGAACTTTAATTTCAAAACAGCAAGTTATTCACAGAAAATCCTTGACTAAACTACTTAACGCCAACATGCAAACTCCAACAATGTTACTGTTTTATCCATAATTATATATGTAAATACTGAACATCCTAATCATGGTAATTGAAAAAAAAAGACCATTTCATATAAGTGTTGATGTACTTATTCTATCGCACTACTTAAAGTGAACTTATACAATAATGTTTAATTGCCGAAACAACTTGTGAACCCCAACAGCACATGATTTAATGCAAATATAGATGTAGATACAAAACCTTAATCAGGATGACAACTTATCCTCATCAACGACACTATAACACATCCCCACTAACAACTACTTACTTGAAGATAAAATAAATTATCTTACTTTCTATTATATTAGTAATTTGTGTATCCACTGCAACACTGACAATGTGGAAATTAAAAAAAGCAGATTATCATGGGTTAAACAGGAAAATGCATGTGATCAACAAAGAAAACCTTAAATAAAGTATCATGTGAAATGATGAAGATATTCTTCTAGCAGAAGATGATACATTCTTTCAGTCTATAAAACAATCAAGCAGACCCACACACACACACATACACACACACACATGAACAGAACATATATATGTATATATATAGAAAGAAGCTTGATACTTAATTAAACAAAATGAATACATACACATTTAACTCAAAATAAATTAATCTTCACTGGTATTGAGAGAGAGAAAGAACTCTTCCTTCTTCTTTTTTTAACCAAAATGGAAAAACGAAAACTTTCTAAGAGTTGTGTTAAGTTAATCAGTTCATATAGCACAATAAACAAACCATGTTCACTCCAAATCTTGCATAAAATATAAAGCTGGACTGAGATATTATCAGGCAACTCAACATCTTCTACATTTTATTCTCTGTGTGTGTGTCTCTGTGTGTGTGTGTGTGTATTCATTTCAAAATTTTATTTTCCCCCAAATTAATGTATGAAACTGTAGGCAAAAAATTTTATCTTTTAGAAAAACTGTATATTTAAAACAAGCAAGCAACCATTTTGATATTTGAAAGATATTTTAAGGTGAGAGAGACAGAAAAGAAGCAAACCAGTGTTGAAACCAGGAGATCTAGAATTGAAAGATTCAGGACATCCATGATTCAGGGATTACAATATTCCAAAAGAAAACGCCCTAACAATTTTCCAAACTATTATATTATGAGAGAAAGGAACATACTCACTATTATCAGTAACCCTTACAGTTTATAAAATACATACAATATGCATTGCTGACTATTATGTTACTGCAATCATTTCACAATAAATTAAAACAATATGATGCAGTAATGTAAAAACTGTTTTCAATACTTACATTATTTTTCAGGACGTTCACATTTGTGATGATATCTTGCATGTATTTCATCACATAGTAACCACATTCAAAGCTACTCGGCTGCCTTGGACACTACAACAATCAAAATTACATTAATTTTTTACAGTACATTAACAATAATTATTTAGGTTTATCTGATTTTTACCTTGACAGGTATCCATTGAACATTAGGCTTTGTATCAGAATTTAAACTCTGATGTATTCGAATCCCACTACAATTAAGACATAGCTAATGTTAGCAAATAATTAGCATAAGACATAAAAAAAAATAGCGTTATCAAAGATACAAATAACAAACTTAACTGATTGACAATTTGCATTAGCTCTTCATCAGGACTGCCTTCCAAGGGATCAAGATAATATACTGTACGTCTCACCATATCAATTGCCAATAACACCCAGTGGGCACTACAGAAAGTAAAAATAATTCTCACACATGAATTACAAGTAAATTTTTTTTAACTTCGTGATTAATCTACTAAATAAAGAATATGGCTAGCAAAAGAAAAGCTTATACCCAGGGTTATAAGGGAATACGATGACTTGTCCCAATTCTGCCAAGCCTAAAAGCTTTGAAATGTATTGAGTCCTGTCTTTGAAGCTGACCCTTAGATACAGCTTCTCAAAAAGGCCAAACTGAACAGGCTTTGTACTTCCATTGCTCTCCATATCTTCATACAAATGTCTAAGAGGAAACAAACATATATAACGAAGTAAGTTTGAATAAAGGAAACAAAATAATAGCTCCAAGTTTACTAAAACATAAGCTATGATTTACCGTTTGATCCATATGTTAATGATGCAACAGACCTCCTTAAACTCGATGATTTCAAAGACAAATGATTTTGTCCAAGTGTGTTTCCCAAATTTCACCAAAGGTTCTTTGTGTCATGCCGACCCCGATCAACCGAGGTAAGGAATTCTCGATAAACATGGTAAACATGTTCATATATTCACCGCTATCATTCTTTCTTGATCGTGTTCTTTGCCGTATTTCTTCACACGTAGCTTGAGGTCTTTTTTCTTTGGTCCGATGGCCAAAGATGGTTGGTTTTTTTCAGTACTTACTGGCAGTGGGTCGATGACTAGTGGTTCTTTTTGGGTTCTTACCACTGTCTGATAACCAGTGGTTCTTTTTTGGGTACTTTGTCATGACAGGAGAACTGCACATCTAACACTTTAGGAGTTAGTCTCGGAGATCTTCTCGGTGTGGGCTTTGAAGTAATTTCACACTCTACTTTTTTGGGGGTTTGTTGAGGAGTTGGTTGGGAAATTGTGGTAGGACTGTCCTTCATTTTACTCTTCACAGATTTTGGAGTCGACTTACCCGATGGGAAATCAGCCTATGTAATAATTAAAATACATACCATTAGTAGTAATACATGAATATACAAATAGAAATAAAATAATGACATTTAACAGGCCATATACTAACCTTTCTTTTTCCAAGAGTTTCAGGGGATTGTTGATCATTGTCAATCTGAACACCAGTGGAAGTTTTGGGCTTAGGAAAGTTAGAACTTCCAACTTCAGTATTGCTGTACGCATTTAACCTTGCATTCATGCGTTCTAGTTAAGCATACATGAATTGGAAACTCTCTTGATACATCTTTCTTTCTCTTGCTAACTCAGTGGCATCAGGGACATTAAAGTACATAGATGGGGTGATGAATTGTCCCACTCCTTGCACCCTGCTTCCATTTGGCTGCTTCTGAAGAGCTTGACCTAGAATGTCATTTGAACCGTGTGATTGGAATGTTCCTTGTTCAACTTGACTCTTCAGCTCATTCTACAAAAAAAAAATATTATAAATCTGCAATTACGAGTACAAGACATCAGCTAAACTAAACTAACATCCTTCTTGAATCTTCAACACAGAGCAAGTCCATATACAATTTAAATTGAAACTACAGAAAATATTACAAGACAGCACCTCTCACAAGCACTTGATCGCTTGCACATCTCTTTCATTACACATAAGAATTGTAAAGATCTACCCACACACATACACATTATAAAGAAAATTAATAAGAATTAAGTATACTAGTGACTTACTATTTTCTCAAAGAATGGCGTCACTTGAAGCATATTTGCCATCTCGGTGCTTTCGTGCCATTAACCAAGCTTCACTGCGGTCAATCTCCCGCTCAGAAACTCCACTCTCCTTTTTTCTGTTACAAGGTGACATAAAACATAAATAATTGATTCTATTATATTATATGTATTAGATTACTTACTACACATACTTTTTTATACAACATGCCACCATATCCTGTGCTACCCAAGCGATGGTTGTAGACGTTCTTTGCTCTTTTGTCTTTTGCCTTCTTACTTTTTTCCTATACAAACAGTATGACGGAGAACAAAAGGTTACCACTGATTATTAATAACTAGCAACAATAAATCAGGTAATATTAACAAACAACACACCTGAAATTGTTCACACAAAACTTTGTCAACAAAAAGTTTCCAATCTTCCTTTTTAATGCTCGGATATTCAATAGGAGGCAACCTTAGTGACTTTCGATCGTTCTTGTTAGGTAGAACGAATTCAGTTGCCAGTTCACTGCGAAAGTTTCTTGATGCAACCCCCATCCACTTTAACACTTGGCTTTTGCATTTCAAGCTCAATTTGAATTTTTTCTGGAAACCAATAACATGGATTAGACACAGCTTTAAACAAATATTGAAGTTATATAAAATCTTTAAACATACTATTAAACAAGAAAACAAAACCTGAAAATGAAGCCACAAAGTTTCCTTCATCTCTAGTGGCACACGCCTCCAATCATCAAGTAAGATTGAGACTGTTTCACGAACAATGACTCCAATGTAACTCCTAAGATCATTTCTTCCCTTTCCAACTGGAACACCATAAGAATTGTACTCAATTACAACTTCATGATTAACTTCTTCTTTTTGCAAACCTTTCTTTTTTGTTTGTTTTCTCCTCCTTGGTCTTCCCTCAAGCTCCGGAAGAGTGAACTCAGCATCTTCAGCCATCTCCTACAATCCTGAAAATGATTAAAATAAATAAGTACATCATTTAGATTAATAAGTTAATACAAGATCAATAGCATATAATGAAATAAATAAATCACTTACTGGAAAATGAAAAGTGGTGCTGAAAACTAGCTACAATAATGCATTCACTGATTTTCTAAATCAATATCTATTGGAATAGCATCACAATCTTTTCTGTCATAAATTCCTTCGTCATCTTTCTCATCCAACTCACATACTGGAAGTTTGTTAGATAATGGGAAAATACATCCACATCTTCACATCTTTCCCCATTTAACTTATAAGCTTTGTCACCACTTTGAACAAACTATTGATTTATTATTATCTAGCCGGTCCTTGACATAAAATACTTGTTTTGCATGACAAGCTAGAATAAAGCAATCGATTTATAGCCAATCCGATTTAAACTACAAGAAAACCTAAATTGTCAATGCAAACCCTCTATCATCTACCCAATCACACTTGAAAAGTGTTTTTTAACCATTAGATAATCAAGCTGCCAAATCTCATCAATGACTCCATAAAACGTCATGTCTCCAGAATGAGGACTTTTATCTTTTGAGCTAGAAATTTGTAGAGTGTTAGCGACAACCCTAACACCATTATTTTGGGTCACACGATTACTGTCCCGGTCCCTCGTTGTAAAATTAAAGCCATTGATCTCGTAGCCAGGGAAGGTCACCACGCTTGAGCGTGGTTTGTTTGCCAACCACCACACCATTTTGTCAACCTAAGTACATTATTTGCTTTATCATGTGCTACCTATAATTTAAATTAAAAAGCATAGTAATTAGTCACATGTAAAAAATATAGTTAAAGTTTATATTTTATTTTGTATTTAGTTAAGTAATTCTGACCTTTGCTTGTAACCAACCAGAAAATGTACGTATGTGTTCATTTTGCAACCACAGATTTTTTTTTTTTTTTTATTATAGGGGTTTCTTGATGCCAAATAATGCATATGCTCCCTACAGTGAGACCATATTAAGATTTAAAAACTAGTCTAGTAATCTTATAATACAATAATAAAATGTTTTGGGAAAAATTAACAACTTACTCAATATATATTTGGATTTCAGGGGTGTTCATTAGAACACACCGGTGTGCTTGTGCCAACCAATGATCATCAACCACCTTTATGTTTGCACCTCCTAAAGGCCTTTCCACAGAAAAATCAATTGGACAACTAGTAGGCAGCCCAATAACAAAGACAATTTGAGAGGTGCTCAAAGACAAAATTCAAGTGTTTTTCCGCAATATAACTTTCGCAATACAACCCTCGTGGCGGTAGCGACATTAACATAATCCTTGAGAGTTTTCATTTCTCTCTCAAAAGGATACATCCATCGAAGATAAACAGCCCACATAACCTAACTTGTTCAACTAGGTGGACTGTTAAATGGATCATTATGTCAAAAACTAGGTGGAAAGTACTGTTGCGATGAAGATAAAGTGATTACAAGTTCCTCTTGTAATTGGTCAAGAGTATTAGATCTACCACTTTACAAAGATAATGTATTAAAAAGAAGCACATTCTCGATTATACCCTTCTCACATTTATAGGCAAACAGTTTCGAATGGCTAGTGGGAGAAGTTGTTGCATTAAAGTATGACATACCACATGGGACTTAAGGCCTTAAGCCGACAATCATCTATTGAAACAAGCTTTTGGACATTGGAAGAATACCCAAAGTAGGACTTTCACACTCAAAGAAGGTTTCACAAAATGTTTTTTTTCTTTTTTACTCAAAGTATATGGAGTGAGGTAGGACTTTGTTTTTTTGTTTGTTTCATCAGGAACTAGTTTTTGCCTAATCTTTAAATGCTCAAGATCTTTTCTAGCATTAATCCCATCTTTTGTTTTGCCTGGTTGATGAAGTAACGTGCCATATATGTTCTCGCACACATTTTTTTCAATGTGCATCACATCTAATTGATGGCGAACTAATAAATGCTTCCAATATTCTAAGTAAAAAAAGATTGACTTTTTTTTGTACAATTTTTCAGTTATGTTCTCATCACCATCACCGACACCACCGTCACCATGTTTTCGCTTTTTGGCCTTCTTTTTCCCAAACTTAATGTCAATATCTTCCACCATATTAAAGATTTCCTCACTAGACAAAATTTTAGGAGGCTCATTCCACTCTTGTTTCCCATTAAAAATCTTTTTTAGTTTCCGAAATACGTGACCAAGTGGTAAAAAACGGCGATGGCCCATTTATGACATTTTCCTACTATGTGGCAGCCAACATGCACAAGTGTCTATCCCACAAATTGGGCACGCATAATAGCCCTTAACAGTACAACCAGAGAGGTTTCCCTATGCTGGAAAGTCACTGATTGTCCACATCAACACAGCCCGTAAATTAAAAGTTTCTTTTCTATAAGCATCATAAACATCAATACCTACATCCCATAGAGTTTTCAAGTCCTCAATCAAAGGTGCTAGGTATACATCTAGATCATTTCCAGGTTGTTTAGGGCCAGATATCAAAAGAGACAACATCAAAAACTTTTTCTTCATACACAACCATGGAGGAAGATTATATGTTATTAACATAACAGGCCAACAACTATAAGTAGTGCTAAGTGTACTATGTGGGTTAACCCCATCGCTTGAGAGAGCTAAACGAAGATTTCTAGGTTCTTGTGCAAATTTTGGCCACTTATTGTCAATTAGTTGCTGCCGGGTGAGTCTCATTTGGGTGGCGAAGTTTTCCATCTCTAATTCTTTTATTGGCATGCCATGTTAAATTTTGAGCTATTTGTGGTGATTGAAACAATCTTTTCAACCTAGGAATAGGTGGAAAATACCATAATACCTTTTTAGGAACCCTTTTCCTAAATTTTATTGAGCTATCTTTTTTTCTTTGATACCTAGATGCTCCACAATTTGGGCATTCAGCAAGATCAACAAATTCATTCCTATACAAAATGCAGTCATTTGGACATGCATGTATTTTTTCATACTCTAAGCCTAAGACTTTCATTGTTTTCTTAGCTTCGTATATTGACTTAGGTAGAGTATTATTATTTGGCAAAATATTAGCAAGGACTTCCAACAAAGCAGAAAACCCTTTATCAGACCACCCATAGTTCCCTTTCACATTGTAAAGTCTCATTAAACCAGATAACTTTGAATGTTTTGCACCCGAGTACAAAGGTTTTTCAGCATCTTCAAGCATATCTTTAAAAGAACTAAGATCTCTATCACAATGCTCATAAGCATCTTCAACCATGTCAATTATGTTACTGTAATCATGACATCTAAATCTTTGACTATGTGAATGGTCTTCACACTTTGTAAATGTAGATTTACAGTCAGTCTCACCATGCCAAGTCCAAACAATATATCTTGGGAGAAAACCTTTTTCAAATAAATGATCCTTCACCTGTTGAGGAGTATGAAACTCCATATTACAACAAAAGGTGCAAGGACATCTAATTGACATTCGGTTTTCAGCATTCAAAATGGCAAAATCTAAGAAATCACCACTCCAGAACGATACTCTACAGACAATCTATCACAAGTTATCCAAGTTCTGTCCATTTCAAATATTTTACCTGTTCACATATGTAATGTTAGTTTAAGTTTAATTAAATTGCATGATTAATTTAATGTTCAATGTTATTATGATTATTGTTGCAATAATAAACTCATAATTCTGGAAAATCACTAATAACCCCTATAAATCATTGAATAATAATAATAAGTTTGACAAAATTCTGAAATTGAAACAAAAGTAGCTTTGAAACTTAAATAGGAGATGAATAGGTAAGATAGGCGCTAATGGCTTTTTAAGTAGTCAAAATAAGTCAAGTAACTAACAAAAGTTAAGAGTTCAAATAAATAATGTCTTCATACCACTTTGCAAGCCATTTTTTAAGATTCTATAAATCACTTTTTAACTTCAAATACAACATGCAGAACACCTTCAAACAAGCATTTCTTTCTTGAATCAAAGACAAATCATCAACTTTATACAATCTCAAAATACTCACAACCACGAACTTAATTAATTCATATCATAGTCATTGTCTCTATTGCAAATCTTCCAACCAAAACAAAATAAATAAACAAGTAGGATTAGATAATAAAATTTGCCTCCGTCACATGAAACAGAGATGTAAATAGTTCGTAACCACTAAATACACAGTCATTCAGCCAATATAATACCCAAACAATCATCTCTTAATTAGAAAGGCAAAAGCTAAAATGAAATTTCATATTTTAGTACATTTAAAATCAACTAACTTATTAATCAAACTTAAGAAACAGAGCTAACAGTTTATTTCATAAACTAAAAAAAATGTAATTTCTTAGTTTTAAATAATAATAACAGCAAATTACATGCACAAAAGTTTTAAACTGACCTCAAATGTGGCAGAAAAAACAGAGTTGCAGCAGCGAGTGTTTTGAGTTTAAGTAATGCACCACTTAAAATGCCTGTATTTTTGGACTGCATGTGAATGAAGATATAAAAAAATAAGAACAAAAAATTAAAGTTACAATTAAACAAAAGAAAAAAAGATTTGGAAAACAAAACCCACCAGAGTCGCACTACTGTTCAATTTCTGAACATCTGAAACAACCCAAAAATTAAAAATTAAAAATATTCATCATAACCTAAATTAAAACTAACCCATTAATTAAATTGCCCAGAAAAAAAAATATTCAGCCATTACCAGCTAATAACCTCCTCGACAGTTCTTTTTCTGGACTTAACTTGTGGGGGAGATGGGATTACTTGAATGCGCAACCGATGGTGCCACTTTACCCCTTGTCGATGGCTTTTACTTGCTTGCCCAGTATAGGCACTGGATGGTTTAATGAGAAAAAACCCCTTCGATATCAAGCGATTAGGGTTTTGGTTTGTTTTTCAATTGGGGAAAATGGAAAAACGAAACGGAGTTTTAATTAGCTTTTCATTTTCTATCTAAAGTAATTGAATTTAATCTGTAAATGGACAGTGCAAAACAGAAGAGATCGAGAAGAGAAAAACGAAAGAGAAAGAGAACGATAAAAGTAAGAAAGGGATAGTAGCTAGATACAGTCTGGTAGATGGGGAAAAGTCGGTGTAAGTTTTGTGTTGTTGTTATTTATATTTTCATTTTCTAATAATTTAACTATTATTATGACTTTGATTCAACGAGATTTGCTGGTCTGCGCTCCAAACATTAAATTTTTAAACCTTAGAGCGCTCAGGTTCGAGTTGGAGCTAAAACAAATTTTTATGATTTTTTTTATCTCTGATACTTTAATGTCAGTGATCTTTGATGTTTAATTTACTGACACACTAGTATCAATAATCTGTGATTCCTATTTGTCAAAAGCGGAAAATGGTGCATATGTACATAATTAGTGACACTTTTTGCAAAGTGTCAGTACGAAGTGTCAGTAAAGCCCATTTTTCTAGCAGTGCTAGCTCGTCCTTGTAACTGCGTCCATGCTCAGCCATCCATTTTTCGTGTTTCTCAGCAATGGAAATGGATGCTGCTTCATGCATTGATCGGGACACCGCCACTTGAACATGTGATGCACAAATGGTGATCACCACAATGATAATAATTATCATAACACTACTCTTCTTGAATATTAAAGCCATTGTTTATTTAGCAAGTCGAAGGAGTTCGCTATATAGCTAATTTATAAACAAAATAGAGAATAACTGAAGCAAACATGGCAGCTCTCTGTCTATATATATAGCAGCAGAAGATCTGGCTGATTTGTCCTCTCAGATAACGTGGATCACATTTAATCCCGTGTATGCGTAAGCGCGAGCAATAATTTTCGGATTTGGTTGCGCTGAGTTTTTTTATAATAATATGTAATTAAATTTTACCCTTACACTTTTATAAATGCACCTGCAACAGAAATTTACTGCTTTATTCTAGAGTTAAATAATTAAGTTACAGAAGAGTTATGAGCGAAGTCATGCCGTGTGGTAAAAGCTTTATAATTCGATAACACATGCCCACATTTATTTGCACGGAGGAAATCTTGCAAAATCTGCAATGGATTTTGATACCTATAATATTAATGAGTTGCATGAAGAATTCTTAATTAATTACCAACATCAAGACGTACTATATGTCATAAAATATACAATTAGAATCGGGCATAATTTCTAAAAATCATAAGTCTTTTGACTTAAGATGTGGAAAATGAATCTCTGAATTATTACACGTCTGTGTGTGCTTCTTTTTTGCGTCTATTTAGCAATTCTATTTCTCATTAAAAATTATTGTTTTTCTCGATTCTTGAAAATGAAATATTATCTTCTGATACGTATAAATATTCTTGCTCTACTTGCTTAGTTTATCGTCTCGAAGCAAGTAAACTGTAAACGTGAAATTTCATTTTTAAAATTGAAGATACAATCAGTGAATAAGTGAATCTGAAAGCAGAATTCATACAAGTTTCTAATTTCAGTGCTTTCAACTCTTGATTTTGTTGCATCTGCATATATTATATATATGATCGACTAGTATCACAATTCGAACTATCCCATTATCAACTCATTAATTTATTCTCATGATCATGAAAGCTTCAAATTGGTGATAGCCTAAATGCCATCAATTTATGGGAGCACTGGTATTTAATTGAACTGAAAAAATATAATATGATGGCAACAAAATAAAGTTACACTTGTAGGGATAACCCCGCACGGTTTATTTGTTTATTTATTTCCTTTGCCACGGCGTTGCCTTCGGGGCTCCTTATTATTTTTCATAATCGACGGCTAAGTTGTTACCATGAGCCCTGAGAGATTCTTTGTAGAATTTATTGGTTGAAATGTAAACAAATAATTGCAGCAAAGAGCAAACTTATATATTTAATCGCGAGACTTAACATTAATTGATACCAGGCCAAATACGTATTAACATTCAATTACAAACATTAATAGTTTAAATAAAGATTAAAAACATTATTTAACTTAACGAAATATAAAAAAAAAAACACAAAATATATATCAGCTTTTGTGGCAAATACATAATGCACGTACGTATTCATGCAAGTGGACAGAAAGATTGAGCGCCCAGTGCCGCGGAGACCTTCATGATCTCCGAGAATCTTCATGTAGCCAGCCTCATCCCAAGTGCTGCCCCATGAATTCTTAATTAACCAGTAATTGGTTCCATCGTCAGTTGTTCCAAACCCAACAAAATATAATACTGGCAATTAAGCCTAAAAAATTATTCTCATACGCCTGCAGTCGCGTGCTTTACAGTGTTGTGAAGGCAAAAGCCCGCACTTGAGAATGCTCTCTAAACATAATGACCACTGATTATCTGGTGTGGATTTCCGCATTTTATAAAATGAAGACGGATGGTCTTTTTCACATGTTTACATTAACGTCACCTGAGAAATTCAGTATACGATTCCGTTAATATAATTACAATTATTACCGCAAAAGCTAGCCTTGGTCCTTGATAAAGTGACAGCTCCTTTGTCCCGCTAGTCCGGGCTAGTCGAAACATTAGTCATGGACAGGTTTTGGTAGTTGAAGGTGGATGATGTTGTGGATGGGTGGCTCGGGCTTGGCATCTTGTATCCGGTGTATGAAGCACGAAACACATCGTTAGTTAAGCCCGAAAACTGATTGGTGCCTAGCTTGTACGTCCGATTCCCCTCCTTATTGGCTTTTCTCAATGTATTCAAGGTTCTCCTTGAATATCTTAAGCCTCGTTTCCTTCTCTAGCTCGTCTTTGTAACTGCGTCGGTATGGAACCATCCAGTTTTCGTGTTTCTTAACAGCGGATTGCTCATGTGTGATGCACACCAGGATGATAATAATAAACATGGGAATAATATTGTTCATAAAATTGCTACTTTTCTCAAATATTAAAACCATGGTTAATTTTTGCAAGACAATTATATGTATTGATTAATAAGTTGTGACAATTTGACGCACGCATCGTAGCTAGCTAGTAGATGGAACTTGTTCTCTCAATTAATTGACATGAATCACGTACGTTTAACCCGTAATGCATGATCCAGACCTATACATGCCTTAATTTGTTTGTCGTACGTGCCCTCCATACTTCATGACTTTTCAGTCAAGGTAATTAGTACCGTGATGCTCGCTAGGAGATTTGCCGATTCGTATCGGTCGGGGACATTTTAATTAATTTATTGGTGAAACACTAAATATATAATTAATAGATCATACAAACTTTTTTAAAATAAGAAGGAAAAAAGGAAGTAAAAATGGAAAATTAAAGATGAAATAATAACGGAAATAAAAAGAGTAAATAGGCAAAAAAGACTGAGAAAAACAAAAACAAAAAGAGAAAGTTAATTAGAGTTAATATTTTTTTTAAAAAACAAATTAGGGTCAACATAACGATGATAATAATACATAAAAAAAATGCGTGGCTGAGGTGTGTGAGTATTTTCTTTCTATGAATTTTGCAGTTACAGGTCTAAACAATAATAAGAAGAGGGAAATTTTGATGATAAAAAATAGCCCAAAAAAAAAAAAATATTTCTTATGGTCTCAAGATCCAAAGTCAGAATTTAAAACAAAAAATCAAGTAAAAGACAGAATCACTCATAGAAAACAAATCCCAGTAGACCTTCATAACTTCCCTTATTTTTTTCCATACACCAGGCCACAGTTCAATGTACCTGACAAATACCTCATTATCCACTTTACTGCTTTCCAGTGCTCCTTACTAGGTGCTGCCATGTATTTGCTCACATCACTCACAGCATGTGATATGGCGGATCTTGTCAAAATCATGGCATACATAAGGCATCCCACTGCATTAGCATAAGGTACATCCTCTATTTCCAGCTTTTCTTCACTTGTTTTAGAAGTTTGTAAGTTACTAAGCCTGAAATGAGCTGCTAAGGGAGTCAAAACTGGTTTAGAGTTCAACATCTGATATGTGTGCAGTACCCTGGCCAAGTATTTCTTCTGTGACAGGAACATAAGACCAGCAGCTCTATTTCTTTCAATTTCCACCCCTAATATTTTCTTTGTAATCCCTAAATTCTTCATATCAAACTCACAGCTTAGGATTTGCTTCAAACCTTCTATTTCTTCCATTTCTTTACAAGCTATCAGCATGTCATCTACATATAGTAGGAGATATATGTAGAGATTATCCCTCAACAGCTTGTAATACACACAACAATCATAGATGCATCTCATGAATCCATGTGTCACCATGAATTCATCAAATCTGAGATACCATTGCCTAGGGGACTGTTGTAATCCATAATAAGGTTTCTTAAGCAAACATACATGTCTAAGCTTGTTAAGGTCTTCATACCCTTTAGGTTGAGTCATGAATATCTCTTCTTGAAGTCTTCCATGTAGAAAAGCAGTATTGACATCAAGTTGATCAAGCTCCATGTCTTAAACTGCTGTAAGTGACAGAATCACTCTTATTAAAGCATGCTTGACAATAGGAGAGAATACTTCTTTGAAGTGAACCCCTTCTTTCTGTGTATACCCCTTTGTAACAAGCCTTACTTTAAATCTCTTAGGTTCTGAGCTAGTCAAACTTTCTTTGATTTTGAAAATCCATTTGTAGCCCACTATTCTTCTTTTTTCTAGCCTTTCAACCAGCTCCCAGGTTTCATTATTGTGCAAGGATAAGATTTCATCATCCATAGTTTCTTTCCATTATGTTCTAAACTTGCTCTAGATTGCTTCATTGAAAGCCTTTGGTTCCTCATCATCAATTTCGTGTTTAGCTTCCAAGGAATATATGATAAGATCAGCATATCCGTATCTTATAGGTGGTATTGTTTGCCTTTTTGCTCTATCTCTAGCCAACTGGTAACTCTGTACTTGTGATTTTGGTTAGGTTAAATCTTGAGCTTCTGACTCATCATTGATATCACATGAATCTACAGCTTCATGTGTATCATAATAGTTTGGTAGCTCCACTTCAATCTGTTGTGTATTTAACCTTTTTATATCTTCCTCAGACTTCCTTTGAACAGACTTCTTGCTTACCAGTTCTTCTTCATTGAATATCACATCCCTGCTAATTATGTATTTTGGATGATTAACATTTGTACACCAGTTTTTGTAGCCCTAACTCCTTCTGGATAGCCTATGAAAATACCCTTTAAAGCCTTGAGAGCTAGCTTTCCCTGGCTTATATGAGTATAGACTGTACAACCACAAGCTTTCAGATCTCTATAGTTTGCTGGCTATCCAGTCCATTTTTCATAAGGTGTTTTGAATTCTATGGCTGAAGATGGACTAAGGTTGACCAGATTACAGGCTGTTAAGAGTGTTTCTCCCCAGAGTGACTTGGGAAGCTTTATTTGAACAAGCATGCTCCTCACCCTCTTCATGAGTGTCCTATTCATCCTTTCTGCCAAGCCATTCTGTTGAGGTGTCAATCTAACATTTCTGTTTCTCATAATTTCCTCATCTGCACAATAGTTATCAAACCTCTGATTATAAAACTCTAAGCCATTGTCTGTTCTAAGTTTCTTCATCTTCTTTCCAGTCTGATTTTCAACCAAATTCTTCCACTCTCTGAACTTATCAAACACTTGATCTTTATTCTTCAAGATGTAGACCCATACCTTTCTGGAAAAATCATCAATAATTGATAAAAAAAAATAACTATTACCACCTAGAGATATCTGTTGAGCAGGCCCCCAGAAATCTGAATGGACATACTCCAGCTTATCCTTGGATTTATATACTGATCTCTTAAAACTAGCCCTAGTTGATTTTCCTAGTACACAATCTTCACAGAAATCCAAGTCTCCTAGCTTATAATTCCCAAATACATCTTGTTTTTCAAGTTCTTTAAGGTCCCTTTCTCCTATGTGTCCCAGCCTTAGATGCCATAGTTTGGTTTTGTCAATGTTATCAGTTAATGATACTCCAGTTTCACCATTAACCACATCCTCATCTAAGATGAACACCCCATCGTTCTTGCTACTTTCATAACAACCTGTGAATCCTTGACAATCATTAGTTCCCTTGATTCAATCCTAACACTACACCCCATTTGATTAAGCATTCCTAAAGAAATTAAATTTCTTTTCAACTCAGGCACATTTCCATCATGTAGCTTAAGATTAACATTGCCAATTCCTATGATTTTACACACAGAATTATTCCCCATCATTACTCTACCACCATTATAATCATGATATTCTGTAAAGTAACTCTTATATGGGCTCATATGAAAGGTACACCTTGAGTCAAGAACCCATTTACCTTTATCTTTGTTGTCTGTTGCAATACACACTCCAACAGAATAGCCTTCTTCTTCAGCTACTAATGCACCTCAATTCTACCATTTCTTCTTAAGCTTCTTTTCTGGACAATCTTTTTTGAAATGTCCTTCTTTGTGACACAAGAAACACTTTAGATCCTTGGGCTTCTCTTTGTTCTTTCCTTGCTTTTTTTTCTTGCCCTCTAATCTTGCTTTTGCTGTTAAGCCTTGACTTGATTCATTTCCCAGATAGTCTTGTTTACCCTGCAATTCTTTTATGTTGAGTGCTGATTTTACTTCATCCAAAGATAGTGTCTGCCTTCCATACATTAAGGCATCAACAAAATTCCCACAATATTTTAGTAGAGAGCTTATTAATAGAAGGGCTTATCCTCATTATCAAGGGCTGCATCAATAGTTTCAAAAGTGTCACACACTTTATTGAACTCATCAAGATGATCATCTAAAGATGTGCCCTCCACCATTTTTAGTGTGAACATTATTTTCTTTATGTATAATCTATTTGCCATGTATTTTTTCATGTAAATACTCTCTAGTTTGGCCCATAAATCAGCAACAGTGGATTCTTTTGCCACTTCCCTTATAACAGAATCTGCAAGGCTCAAGATTATCGTTCCTCTGGCCTTTCTATCAATCTCAGCAACCTGTTCAGGAGTCTTTAATGAAGAGAGTTCTTTTCCCTCATTCTTGGTCACCAGTTGAATTACATCACCAAGCCCCTGAGTAACCAGCAAAGCTTCCATTTTCACTTTCCTCATGTTAAAGTCATTTTTTCCATTAAACTTCTCAAGATCGATCTTTGGTGTAGCCATACTAAGATCTTGATTTGTTAACCTTGCTTTGATACCAAGTGTAGTGATTTAGGTGCTATAGAATTAGATGAGCAACTCGATCACTGCCCAAGATCATAAACCAGATCACAAAGATGTTTTGAATCCAAACAATCAAGCTTAAGGGATTAAGAAAAACTTGTAATGAAAATGACTACTATCAAAACACATTTAGAACAAGAATTGAAACAAATCAAACACAAAAGAAGGAGAAGGATTTACATGGTTCAATTGTGCAAAGAAGCACAATCTACATCCATGGGAGAAGCCAACAGAGTAGGATTTATTAATGATTCTAGTAATTTTTACAGAGCAATACAAGAGTTAACTACTAGGAACAAGACGAAGCTTTCTCTCTACTTTAACTCTCTTTATAATGCTCTTCAATCGATCCAAAAAATGCTTAGAAGATCAGCTTTTATAGCAGCTGATAAAGAACCTAGAAAGCACAGATTTCCGCCACTTGGATTAACAGCTTCTAACTAACTTGATTCTTCCACCACGTGCACTCCACATGCTTCACTTAAACCTTTAACCAAAACGTCTTTAATCCCTGCCGTTTTGAACTTTAAGTAAGCCACATGTTAAGCTTGTGACTTCCTGAGCTTAATAAACATACACAAACTGATGTCGTTTAACATGCTCAAGTTTTGGATTCATCATTTTAGTCCACATAATGCTTTCGGTCTGTCTCTATCCTCGCTTTGAAGTTTCTTCATTGTCGTTGCCTTGGTCATCGGCAGAAATTGCAAAGGTTAGATGGTAGAGATGAAGATGAAGGCGGCAGAGTGAACTTACCGATAGGCAACGCAGCTAAACGGCGACGAATCGGCACATTTAGCCAACTTCACCAATTCCTTTAAATTTGAAATCATCTCTCGAATATAAATCTTCAGCATCAGTTATTCTCCTGAATCTTTCGACGGCACCACTAGCGGAACTGATGAATGTAAGTTACATTCAATAGTGCCAATTTGTATTATTTTTATACCATACGATGATAATAATTCAAAAATCTTGAGGTTGATGCATAAATTGTTGATACTCAATGGAGTTAAGAAAGCAGTTTTGAAGCTTGTTTGGTAGTTCTTGTTCCTAAGCTTATCTACCCACTCATAATTAGTATTATTATTTTTCTGTTTTTTAACGTATTGCAAATTATCTACCCACTCATAATTTGTATTATTATTTTTTTGTTTTTTAACTGCCATTTAAGCAGATCATATTAATGAATATTGTTCTGGAATCTGGAGGCTCGCAACAAGTTGTTTTATATGTGTAAAGAGCACGCATGATTTAGCTTTTTTATTCAGTTTTGGTTGTACTTTGTTATTCATATTATCTAGTTTTGTAGTTTTGTGTCGGAGATGCTTAAAATTCACTCTTGCATATCTATTTAATATGGACTTTTCTATGTGACAGAATTTGTAACATACAAACACCAAAAAACTAGTTTCCTGATATCATGATAAAAGTATTAAGCATCAGCATCTATCTGACAATGTGAATATTTGATGATTTTGGTGCCTCAAGCTTCCATAAGTGACATAAACAACTAGGATGAGCTATGGTTTAAGCCTTTCTTTGTCTAATTGTTTCTATTTTCACACAAGATCTTCTGTGCATCCATTTCTTGTTACCAAATAAGTCTTAATATTATACAACATTTAGAATTTGATATGATCAATAAATTTCTTCAAATTAAGATCCACATTATTAATTTGGGCAATTATTCACCGACTACCTATTTTTTTGCACTTTTTTTTTAAAATACACAATTCTTAATTTTTTTTTGCTAAACTCTTCTTAAAGTTAAATTATTTTGCACATGTCCATTTCTGTCTTCAAACTGTTAAGAGAACTAACAAAAAATTGTATAAATGACTTTTTTACCCCCAAATGTAAAAGGAAAATTATTCACCGACTACTTTTTTTTTGCATTTTTTCAAAAATATGCAATTCTTATTTTATTTTATTTTTTTTGCTGAACTCCACTTGAAGTTCTATTGTTTTGCACATGTCCACTTCTGTCTTCAAACAATGTCATTGTGAAATGACAATTTTACCCTTATAATGTCAGCAAAGTTCTAACAGTGTTATAACGAGAGTGGATCAGTGAAAAAAATATTAACTTTAGGTTGAGCGCTGCCAAAAAAAAGAAAAAAAATTGTGTCTTGTTTATGATCATTTGCAGTCCTTTTTCTTACAAACCAAGTTGCCTATATCAACCGGCCACTGCACATTGTTGAAAGGATCTAAATTGAAAAATATATGAGGTATGGAAGTTGCAGTGTTCTCTGAGATTAATCTTTCCACTTGGTGTACTCTGCTATATAAGCAAATCCTTTATGGTTGTTATGGTAAACTTTGATCTCATTGAAGATTTTCAATACGTCATTGACTGCAACACTAGATTATTTCCTTAAGGTTAGACTGAAGTAAATAGATTTTTAATAATCATGAAATGTATTCAGCTTATGTAGAGAAGAAGAAGGCTGTGTAGGTGGTGGTGTTGTTGTTTTTTTTTTTTTTTTTTGTCTTAACAACTTGAGAATAGCAGAATTATTTTTTAGGCTGTTTATGTAGAGTAGCTCAAGAACAACTTCATTTTCTATTTTTGATAATAGAATGCTAGCCACCGACGGATTTAGTTTGTTGTGTTAAAGGATGTTTTTACTGACTTTGTATTGCTTTAGTGTGAAAAATGATCTGTTGGTACCTTGGTATTGATTTTCGACAGACGTTGTAGAAGAAATAGTCATTTAATGCTGATACAGCACTAGTTCAAGTTAATGCGATCTGCAGATATGATATTTTACAGTTATGTAATATATATTTAGTGGACTCCATTATTGTAAAATTTTTTTAAGCATATAATATTTTATATGTAACTGACTTTTTTAGCAAAGATCATAGGTACATGACCATAATTAATTATCGTATTTATATGAAAGTTTTTTATTATCACGGATTCTTGGCAATGAGTAATTCTTTCATCATGAGGGAAGGTTGGAAGACTCATACATGCGGAATTTGTCTTTGTTAATATTTTATATCAATTCAACTAAAGAAATATTTTTTAGGTAAAGGCGCAAGTGGTGAGTGCCTAGCTTTTTATTACCAAGATTTTGGGTGGGAATGAGGTGAAATCAATGATCCTCATATATAGATATAGGATTTAAAGGAAAAAAACAAATTAAAGGAATATGAAATGGAGCTAAAGAATTAATACATGTAGAATTATTATATACGTAAATATATATGATAAAAACATATATATCAAACACTTCCAAAAATGACAAATTTGATAAAACGTGTAGGGATGAGTTACTTTTAATGCAATATGCAGATATATATATATATATATATATATATATATATATATATATATATATATATATATATATATATATATATATATATATATATATATATGCATATTGCCTTCATTAAGTTACTATAACTTGAACTTTAAATTTACGTCGCTATAATTGTAGACCATGTGAAGATAATTGTATGCATATACATCAGCTGCAAAACTGTAACTTTTATTTACTTTCATTCTTATTCCTTTTGGAATTTGGATGCCTTATTACTTGTGGAATTTGGATGCCTAACTATTGCATATCTATGTAATATTATGCATGAAGCAGAGGTGAGCAAGAAAAAAATTGTTAAAAAAAAATAATAACTCATAACAATCACAACTACTGGATGTTAGAACACCCTCCAAAAAAAAAAAAAAAGCAATTTTGTTATGCATATATGTATCCATCAAAAGTCAAGTGGTCGGCAAGAAAGTACTAATTTTGCTTAGGGTTTCCTCTTTCCACTAGTTCTAATAAGTTCATTCCAAATTGCGTTCATATTCTAGCTTTATTTTACTATTATTAGTCTTTTTTATTGATATTACTGTTATTACTATTTTTAATCTCTTTAAATATTTAAAGAGATTAAAAGCCACTCGTTTGAACCTAGGGAAAAAAAAGTCAGGCCTCTTTTATTAAATTAACCATGTATAGGGCATTCCACTGCAAAGTTTTAGTCCCCTAGTGTTGTATAATTGTTCTTTATGTAATTATATTGATGGATGATGAGACTAACAAGGATTTGTGAGTTCAATTTACAAGTTTATAAAGAATGTGTTATACATCATTGTGTTTCTCTTAATTAATTTTCTAGTTTATAAAAATATTATTTTAGAAAACTGAAATATTCCCATGAATAAGATCTTTGGATTTTTTTCCTTTTTGCTGATTGCTTTGACGTGTCCTAGTTTTCCTGTTTTTTGTCCTTCATCCCACGGGGACCAAATTTTTTGTACAGACTTGTGCTCATTGCGCGGGTCCCCGGACGTATGTAACCGGCACAACAAAAATAAGGATCGCAATTGAAAAGCTTAAATTGTATAGCATTCATAAACATTTCATAACCAATTAAAGTTTTCAGTATTAGATATTTAAATCAAGGGTAATAAATAAAATCAGCTTGGGCATTATCATCATTTTAAAATTTAGCTGAGGCACCTTGATTAATTCGAAGAACACATTTTTATTTTTTAAATAATCTTTTTAAAATTTTCAAAAACCAGCTGCCTGCCGATGTTCCCACCGGGTCCTAGAGTGCACCGCGTATGATAACAATACTATAAAGGTAAACTGAAATAAAAATTCACTTAGTATTAAAAAAAAAAAGAAAAGAAAAGATCAGTTTGTCTTTAGTTTCTCGTAGAGCAACGGTGACATCACAACATTTTTGCACTCTATAAACACAGCATTTCTTACATATATTTCTTGCAATACTCATATATAAATATGTAGATGTGGGGATGGCCTAAAACTAAATATGCTTTTCATTCTTGCATGCTTTTGCCAAATTTTCTATTGACACTTTTTGAACGTCTTAGATCATAAAGAAGTGCTCCTGCAAAAAAAAAAAAAAAAAAAAAAAAAAATTCATAAAGTAGACGATAGCTAGTGTGAATTATTGTAGGAAGTAAAGTAAAAGTAGCAAGTACATCATTTAGTGCATGTAGAACTAAAGTAAAAGTGAGCATGAACCTGTCTAGGGTTTCCCTTATGTTATATGAGTCACTTGCATATTACAATGAAGCAAGGCGAGTTGGCTTAATCAGGTGATCAAATCCCAGATCTAGGTGTTGGTTAATGACATTTTTTTTTAATGCTTTATCCACCTTTAATGCTCCTTGTTCTGTTTCTGTATTACTGATATATATCTCTTTTGTTGTCGATGATGAACTAGTTTCTTTTGTTGTTGATGATGAACTTGCTGCTGATGTACAAGTAATATTGGAGAGAGGATGTATTTAACAAATTAACTTTGTAGTTTGTCTTTCTGACAAATGATTTTCTTTTCTTTTAAATCAATTACATGTCTTTTTAGGTACTGATGATAAATATCTCTTTTGGGTAAACTAATTTATATATAGATTAGAAGCTATGGCTCTTGAACCTCATGATGATCAAGCTGGAAGATGGCGTGCTGTGCAATCTATCCTTGTCGAAGTTCGTGACACAGCCGTGACAAAAGAAGAGGCTGTTCATTTGATCAAAGAACAATTGGGACTCCATGATTCTGTTCGTGCGTTGCTCTTGCAATTGTCTGGGAAAGAAATTGGAGTTGATGATGTTAAAGAGCAGTTATTGGCAGCTCTGGGCCTGACATCTTTTCGCCGAGATGAAGCATCAGTTGATGAAGAAGCTATTAACTCTCTACTCAGCGAAAGACTCAGACCGGCTCAAGTTACTAGAAGGACATTCCAAATTAAGAAAGCTATGGGTTTCCAAGATACTGTCCAAGAGGTCGTTGAGGAAGTGGAAAGAGGGAACATGTCTGTCCTGTTTGCTGTTAATCGTCTGAGGGGACTGATCATGAGGAATAATTAGAAGCTTGCATTTGATATCATATAATGTAAGCAACTTAATTGCATGCCCACTAAATAATATACCATGCGATAAATAATGTATGCATGCATTGTTATCCGCTAGAGCTTTGATTTTCTTTTGCCATTAGTATGAATTATCAATAATACTCTTTATACCGCAAGCACCCTTTGTATATTTGTTTAAATCTATTTCCTAAGACAAACAATTAACCACAAAAAAAAGGAGAGAGAGAGGTTTATGAATAAAAATATGGAGTCATTATTACATTAAATTTATTAAAAAAATTATACAAGTAAAAATGACTTCTCATTCATTATAAGTCACCAAATTACTTGACAAAAATATTGATATTTATAATGAAATTTTTTTATTTGAATCTCCTAAATCAATTATATGAAGTAATTTGAATATTTAAATCAAAATTTAGGCTCAAAATGAGTTAAATCTACTCTATTAATAATTAACGGGACCAAATAACTTCACAAAAAAAATATCAAGCTATTTGTAAATGTCATGATAAAAGAAAGGGGTTAAAATAAGAAGTGGAAAAGTAGTAATGGAGTATGGTGTTTCTTTTTTTGAATCTTATCTCTGAAAAATAAAATTTTGAGTAAGAAATATTTATGTAAGGATGCTATTGTCATGTTAAACAAATATTATAGCCAATTTAAACTCAGTAAATATTTTTTTTTAAGAAAAAATGAAGGAAATGATAATATAGTAATTAAGCATAAAGAATAAGGACTTTTTTAATAACAAATTATATGGGTTAAAAAAAAAAAAGGAGAGTCAACTATCCCCCTAGAAGCAGCGCACAACTGCGTCAGTCGCTAATATTAAATAATATTTTTATCCTTTTCTTATATCACTTAAGATATGTTTGACATATTATATTGTATTATTTTAATACATATGTATTATATTATATAATATTAACATTATATTATAATCATATTATATAATATTTGATATTACACTGTATTATATTAATTTTTAATTATACTATATTTAATAAGCTAATGCTAAATTACATATATGTACTATACAACCCTCTTATATAAATAGTAATTATTTACTATTTATGTAAGAGGGTTATATAATACATGTATGTAATTTAGGGGGATCCTATTTAATATTGCATTGTATTATGTCGATTTTTTTGTGTTTAATTTAAATTATATATTTAGAAAATAATATTTATTAATACTTAAAAAAACTACTATTTTCGGGAGATATCTCGACACAGTTGCATACTACCGCCAGAAAGTAAAAAAAAGAACTTAAAGGAAGCCATTGAGGATCCCAAAAAAAATTGAAAAAGCAGATCTATATTCAAGGGCCAACAAAATCTACTCACCCAGGTAAAGTAAATTTGACGGGTGCTGACTTCCCGTCTCAAAATAGTGGCATTCTTATCAACCACTACTGTTCATGCAGCAGTGGCCCGCTGGTTGAGGATAGCAGAATAGCTAGCTTGTACAAGAAAAGAACTCGTATTCCTTTTTTCTTTTTTCCCCTTTTTCTTTTTGTTTGTTTTCTTGAAAGTAAAACTTGAAGAGAGCCTGGCTATATTCCATTCGAAGTTTCCTGAGATATACCGGGGAATGTGACAAAATTAGAAGCGACGAGTTGCTATCAACATTCAACGGAGATGCATATGCATGGAAGGTAAAATTATATAGATTGTTGCGTAATTGCCTTCATTTAACTTACTATAACCGGAACCTTAAATGTTGCTATAATTGTAGACCACTTAGGATATTGTATGCATATGTATCAGCTGCAAAAAATTAATTTTCTTTTTCTTCATTCTTTATGACTTTTGGATGCCTAACCAGTGATAGATTAATTATACTTTTAGAGTTTTTGATATTAATTATAACATTTATTCTCCCCTAAACACATAATGTCTTCACTTTCAATAGCCTTATAATTTATAAACCTTTTTGCACACTAAACCGTAAACACAACACTAATTTCTTCCATCGATGTCGCATCAATTTTAAGCATATGCAAATCTGCAGATGTGTGGATGGCCTCAGAGTTAAGATAACGCAGGTCTAAATTTATATTAAAACGTTATTGAATAAAGCAATGCATATACGTCTGCCACATCTCTTACATCAAGTGATTCCAGTCTTAAAATGAGAATTCAAGTAAACCAAGGTAGAATATTAAATTCAATCCCAACAAATACCCCTAATAACTGAAATTATTATTATTATTTATTTATTTATTTGAAAGGCAATTGAGTAGCAATCACATCAGAAGTTGCTCGCCAACCAATTACATGCCATGCAGCAGTGCCCGACGCATCGCAAGAACAATATTGAAATGCAAATGGCAGTGCATAAAATTAAATAATAAATCAGCAGACAAGAACAAGTGAGGATATATACAGCCAAAATAAAAAGCCTTTAAAGCCACGAACCATGAAAAATCAGAAGAAGTTGGGGAAATTTTAAAATATAACAGATTTTTAAAGTTCGGATAACAATTTACATTATTATGGAAACAAAATAAGAAAATTGGGTGCTACACGTGAGAAGTAAAACATCAAACATTAACACTGGTATATAAATAAAAAGCATATCCAAGAAAAATTATACAACTAGATAAAGTAAATTCGTGGTGTGCTAACTTATAATTAACATTTCAAAATATAATGTGTCTTGAATGACTTATCATGTGATGTGATCTCAGCTAGTCTCTTTTGTTTTTTCTTTTCTCTTTTTGAAATTTACTCAATGTGTCCGTAAAAGCAAAAACATTGATAAAATTAAAGATTTCTAAACTAAGGAATAGAGTTAATCAGACTTATAATTTTACAGTTAACGATGAAAGTTTCATAAAACTTTAATAGCTAAATTAGACATTTAAATCAAGGGTAATATCACTACTAAAAAAATGAACTTTACTGTCATCAAATTAGAATCAGTAATTACTTTTCCTAACACTTGTTAATTATGTCAGTAATGCTCTAATCAGAATACACTAACACTAATTTTTAGTGTCAATAATTTTTGGGTCAATAATTTTTGTATCATTAACTTACGTCATTATTTTAACAATACTATAATGACACTTTTTTGTTTTGTTTTACTACTTGCACATCAGTGCTTTATGTGACTACAATATCAGTAGCACACTGATATAATAAAGTTAAAAATTATTAACGTCTGTATTTATTAATGTTATGCTACTTTTTTGTTAATAGTTTATTTTTATTTTTCTTTTTTGTTTTACAACCAAAAGAAAACTCAAAATATACTCAATATACCATACCTCGCAACACAATTCACATAATAAACATCCCAAATATATCACTTAAATTCATATAATTCAACTACACCATTGTTTAGAAAAGAAAAATATAAGTACCAAAATAAGTTTTCGACACGCTCTAAACAACAAAATACTAAATTAAGTTTCAAGAAACATTAACCAATAAAAACAAGCCTAAGAATGTCACTGAATATCCATATGTGACTTCTTTTTTTTTCCCACCTACAGGTACATAAAATCAATCAATTAGTATACTACAAAAAATAAGTTTTGGATATTTGAAAGCAAAAATAATCATAAATTACTCATTTATCACCTTATGATTGTAGGCTGTAATTAACTTGGCAACATACGTAGCCTATAGATCACAAGGTCGTGAAAGCTCTTTCACAGTGTACTCATCAATTCCCTTGAACTCTAATTTCAAAGCAATAAGTTATTCACAAAGAATCAGATTGTAAATTATCATTCTAATAAATATGTCCGTGGGATAACCTAACAATATACCATGAATTATAATAATACTCTTCCACATCATCATATACCCTTACATGATCCTCCACAATCAAATGTTTAAACCACGTGGCTCTAAGTATTAAGCACACACTCTCCTAGCACATGTAATGATGTCATAAGAAGTATTAATGAGTGACAAATTTCCATACAAGCATTAACTTAATGAAGTAAGAAGTCACATTTAAAAGTTACATTTCTTTTAATATCCCACTTTAAGGTTACATAAATTTATAATAAAGTTTTGAATTGGGTTACACAATTACCAATCACTTCTTTTTTCCCTTCACTTTTGGTCATAACGTATAGTAGTTAGCAAAATTGTATGTACATAGGATCCTGTATCTGAAAAACAACTTGAAAGGGGTTGGTGATAGTTACCTGCCATCAAGGGGACAGTGAACATAGAGGAACTCAAATGGATGTTTACACTGTAGGCAAGTTGGATTCTGTATCTGAAAAACAACTTGAAAGGGGTTGGTGATAGTTACCTGCCATCAAGGGGACAGTGAACATAGAGGAACTCAAATGGATGTTTACACTGTAGGCAAGTTGGATTCTTAACATACGAGGCCCATCGAAAGAAACAAGTTACATTACACAGAACAAAGAAAGAGCATCCATTAATGCTACAATTTCATGTCCTTTACTGAAAACATTACCAGTAAAAAATCCATCAACTTTCCATCCGATGTCATTATTTCCACGAAGTCAAAATAATCATAAACATTCTTTTTTTTTAAAAAAAATACAATGGGAAGATAAAAAAAAATAGAATATATTAAGTATTTCCAAAAGTCTTAGGTTGTGCTATGCTTCGTTAATCAAAGTAACATCCCAACTCATATTATATGATACAAGAATCTACAAAATATCTTGGATTCCATATAATTTTCATACAAGAGATGGTAAGCTGAAAACCCCACATTAACTCATAGTCCTGCATAGAACCTCAACCTATAATATGAAGTTGATCAATGAGCCTTCATATACGTCACAGTTCCAAAACCAACAAGTAATGAGGCTGATTATATTAAGGAAACCTCTAACTATAAGACAACACAAATAGCCTGATTCTTGCAACAGCATTTTTGAGTTTTTCAAAAAAAATTTCCTTCTTTACATAAACAAGTGCCCAAGAAAATCAAAAAATAAACAAGCAGATTTTTTCTCTGTAAATTATTCCATTACTAAAAGAGGTAACAAGGAAAAAAAATCCAAAAAAATAACATATTGAAAGTCCATTTCAATTGCTATAAGTCTTCAAAGAAAATTACTTAACAGTTTGTACTGCCTCTTCTGTTTCTCCTCATTCTTTTTTACCATCCCAAATTTCTCAATGACCCTTGTTAACTGTTGAACAAACAAACACTATTACTTACAATAAATACTTACTGATGATAATTTTTTTCACCAAATCCTTATTAAAAGCTGTTAGACTATTCTCTTGTATTGATGTTTACCATATATATAAATCAAGTTTTTATTTTTGCTTTTAAAAAATGAAAAACATATTGAAAAGTGGTCCAGAACACTTGAAAAAAAATGATAAATATTTTTTCAATATGAACCAACATAATAAAAAGGAAATAGAAGAGACAATTTACAACCAATGTAATGAACATTGCAGCAAAACGTTCAGCCCAGAAGGTGTTGCAGAAATCATCAAAGGCAAGAAGTTTCCATCCTCAAAGAGATAAAAATAAAAAATAAAAAAAAAAACTCAATTTCAACCTGCAACAGATACACCTTTTTCCATCACTTTGTTAGCATTTAGAGTAAAAGTAAAATTAGAAAGATATACAGTTATGTCAGACACTTGATAAAGAATAATAGCATATTCAGACCCAGAAGAAAAAAGTTCAAATATTTCAGGAAGAGATTAAGAAGGTGTCTGGTAGCAGAAAAGCAAAGTTTTTTACTTTCCCCTTGTATATTTTACATATTCTTGTGATTATTAGTTATTATCAGTACCATTTCATGGTTATTGCAGAGGTCACTCCAGATTAGGAAAGGGAGAAAAGAAATCAAAATTAAAACACAAAGAAGACAATTTTTAGAGGAAAATTAAAAATAAATTATAAAACTCATATTAAGTAAATAAGCCTACAACACATCAGAGCTGCAGGACACTAAAAAGCTGGCAACAGGGACTGAAAAAAAAAATAATAATAACCCCCTCTTCTTTTCCACTTACCAGCAATTACTTTTTTAATTATCTTCCAGTTCTTCCAAACAATAGCCATCATTTGATGATCAGCATTCATCATAAGAAAGAACAGAAATCACAACAAAACTTAAAAGCCCATATGATCGCACAAACTCATTAAGTATAGCTCTCAAGTTTCCCAGGAACTAATACTCAATTTGGCAAACACAATCAAGCATCAATCTTGCTCACAGTATCAACAATCATTACCAATAAAAAGAACTAAAAACACAAAAGTACCATACGATTTCAACAGATAATTAATTGTACAGCATAAGTAATAATAACTACGTAAATTCATATATACACGTAGTGCAAACAGAAAACCTGAACACAGTAGATTAGGATAAATTAGATTAGAAAAGTTCAACAATCAATTTTGGCCTTGACATTTCAAAAATTTTGTATGATAAGCTCTGTGATTGCTGCTATTAATCTACTTGCTAACTTCTATATTCAACCTAAGTCAGTCATTCATTTAAGCTTACCTTGAATAGAGATTGAGGCACAACGGCAGGGACGACAGCGGCTGGAAAAAGGCAGAGAAGTTGTTACTGATGACCAACAGCTAAGTATTGATGGTAGCTGAAAGCCGTTACAGCCCAGGGTGATGACGGCAGTTACCAGTGACAAACAACTGAGTGTTCGTGATGGCTGGAAGCTGCACAAACATAGTTATTTGAACACCTCAAAATTTAAAAGCATAGGTTTTGTCGCAGGTCATATATTTAATTCATGTTTTTCCGTCTTTCTTGCTTATTTCTTTTAAAGCATATTTTCAATTTCATGTTCTTCAAATATGTACTTATTACAACTTCAGAAGTTCAATTAAATCACAAACACAATTTCTTATTCCTTTTTGTAAATCTTTGAATACTAGTGCCTAATAAAAGAATAAGTACTTAACAGCACTAAATCATACACAAAATTAAAAAAAAAAAAAGGTAGGTCTAACCAGGCCCCCAAATCAGAGATCATTAGGACAGAAATGCAGACCCAAATCAATTTTTGTGCACATAACCATGCCACCTTCATCTCTATATATATAATTCCAGAGCATTGGCTTATTGTTCACAGATTCTATCAAAACAAAGCCCTCGCATCAGAGAGGTTCACCTGTTGTGGTTCCGGGACCACTCGTACAACCAGCGAATAGGTTATGTATATTGATTCCCCGCCACTTATCTTTTTAGTGATGGTGCTGAGGATGATAGGCTATGCTTCGCTTGGGCTAAGATGCTTTCTCCCCTGTTCGTGTCCCCGCTCTGAAGGGCCTCTGCATTCCAAGCGACCCGTGTAAGCTATCTATTGGCCCCTTCTCCGGCGAACTAGAGCAAAAGATACAAAAATACAGAGATCAGACTTTGGTGGACGGAGATGACCGCAGTGGCCAGTCAAAGGCAGTGGTGCAGGTTTTGGGTGTGTCAGCAGTGTCGTGGTGGGTTTGTTTTCTAAGTTTCGATTGACAAAATGATGAAATGGGAGAGATTTCGATTGAGATTGTGTTAGGGATTTTGCTTTCTCTATTATACTTTTGTCTTTTGACGTTTTACTATAGCTCATATCCTAATTTTAAGAGAAGGGGGAATTGCGTGGGATATACCCTATTTCCCTCGTAATACTTAAAGTATATCCTAATCCATTAAAATCGGTAACTTTACACATATATATTTAAAAAAATTAGAAAAAATATAAAAATAACCTCAATAAAATGACAACAAAAAATTAATACTCGACTCATTTAATTTACTTACTCGACTTTTTACTCGACTGAATGTTCAACTTATCAGACTTTATACTCGGCTTCGTACTCGATTAGATACTCGACTTATTCAATTGCCTTCACTTCTTACTCGACTGAATGCTCAACTTACCAGACTTTCTACCCGACTTCGTACTCGACTAGATACTCGACTTATTCAATTGCCTTCATTTCTTACTCGACTGAATGCTCAACTTACTAGACTTCATACCTGACTTCGTACTCGACTAGATACTCGACTTATTCAATTGCCTTCACTTTTTACTTGATTGAATGCTCAACTTACTAGATTTTGTCTCTTTAAAAATATTAATACTCGACTCAATGTACTTACCCGACTTAATACTCGACCTCTTTAAAAATTACATAAATTTTACTCGACTTGTTCAAAAAATTTACTTGACTTTTACTTAATACTCGACTACTTAATACTTGATTCATTTAATACGCTTACTTGACTTGCTATTAGACCATATACTCGACTTACTTATCTCCAATTTCTACTCAACTTACCCGACTTCGTACTCGACTTCTTCCTGCGCAGAGAGGAAAAAAAGGTGTGGATTCTTGGTTTTTTTAAGGTTATTTTTTACTTTTCCTATCTTCGTGAGGTATATATATGTAATAAGGTATAAATTTGGTATTTAAAGATAAATTGAAAATATTTAAATAAAAAACCCTTAAGAGAATCTACTGGTCTGTGATCTGAACAAAAAAGTTTTGAATTTTAGAGGTCCAAGGTTCGAGTTGGGATTAGAAAAAATTATAATGAATATTTTTTAATCTTTTATACTTCATTGTAAGTGGTATCTGATGCTTAATTTACTACAAAATGATATCAATATCTTGTGATACTTATTTGTTAAAAGTAAAAAATTGTGCATATGTACACAATTATTGATATTTATAAAAAGTATCAGAAAGTCAAATATTAGTAAAAATTATTTTTATAGTAGTATATAATTTTTTTTAAATCTGTTTGGGCATTATCATAATTTTAAAATTTAGCTAATACACTCTCATAAATTTAAGGAACACTTTTTTAAAACATTTTTTTTTTAAATTCCAAAAGCCGGCTGGGGCACATATCTATGGGCATGTAATTATAACCTTCTAATTTGCGAGAATGTGCAAGAAATTTCATGTCTAGGCCCAATATTCATTTCCCTTATTTTAAATTTTTCGTCAATGCTGTTTTGCAAGTCCTCACTGCAAGTTATTAATAATTTAATAGTACAAAGGGGTAAGTTTAAATTAATTTACAATAGCATTGATTTTTCACCATGTAGTTTGGTTCTTCTATCATATATATTTTATAGTTTGATTTTTCCAAAGTACATTTTTCTAGCAACATGCCATTTTCCTACCTCTATTTCAATTCTAATTCATTAAACTGTCTATTTTAACCATTCTCTTTCCCATTGAAAATATATTGTTATAAAAATTCTTGAATATGAAAATTTATGCTTTGACATGTATGGAAATTTGATTTCAAGTCAGAGAATTGACTCTGAAAACAGAATTCATTCTAGTTTCTAATTTCACTGCTTTCATCACTGTATATGCTTTCAAATGCATGCCAACTTTATATTAAAAGAATTAGTTGGAAAGTCCTGTGAACAATATCACACTGGAAAATGTTAATTTGTATTCAGCTCAATTTATATTCACAAGCAAATATTGGGCAATCAGTATACAAGTTTTAATTCTTCTGTATGAAACATGTCATTTTGTGGTTTCTGTTTTTCCAAGTTCCCGTGTCCTGGATTCTGAAAATCCTGATCAGTAGGGAAAAACCAGACTAGCTTTTGATTGAGCTCTACTGTATGCCTGAGGCAACATGAGAAAATTCTCTTTTTGTCAAGTTGTCATAGTTATTTTCCTCTATTGTATCCAAAATCTCTCTATTTATTAAAACGGATGACCAAACCTGCAAATCACCATCAATCGGCTTGTGAACATCTGCAGAGCAATTTCACAGGCCCTCGTACGCAAGGGGTTTCTAATATATTTGAAAACTCACCGGCCAACGGCTATCCTTGTCAAGCTGTGAAGCTCCTTCCTCAGCCATGTTAAAGAAAATTCTTGCTCTTTTAATTTGCTCTTTCATGAACTCTCTCAAGCTATCAGTGACTTCTCTAGTAAAAACATCCTTGTCGCATAATCCAAATTGTGCAACCTCATCTTGATGAAGATAAACTCTCCCTCTTGAAGCACTGACATACATAAAAATGAATTAGGTTGAAGAAATTAAAATTTGAATAACTCTTAGCATATATGATGTGCTGTTTTGATATGTTGAAACTTACTCCTCTCCAACATCTCTAAGAAAAAATCCATTAGATCATTACATTTTGTCTTGATTTTCATAGAAAATAGCTTTTGAAACTTGTAATTTAAGCACCTTGATGTCTAAAGGGAACTTGAAAACCGTATCAGTGAGTGCAGCATCAAGCATGTCATACGGGCGCCCATAAAAAATGTCTTGCAGTCTCTCTTCCCATCTATCAACAACTACAGAGCCCATACAAGTAGCATTGGGGCCATCAACTAGCTCATCGGTTCTCCTGCACCAAACTGTAGACAGAATTTTAGCCGCGAAATTAGATTCATTGAAAGGTATAAATGTAAAAACATGATTCATCTAGTCAAGTAATAGTGTTAATTTTATGCACACTTTTACGTGCAAATGTCATTTCATTTCTCGCACAACAAGTTTCCAGGTTATTTCTTACCGTAAATTGCCCATATTGCTTTCTGCCTTTCCTCTGTCATTAACAAGGTTCCTGCATCAAGAAACCATAAGAAATATTATTCCCAAACGTTTTTTTTTACAATAATATGTAATTAAATTTTAACCTTGCACTATTATAAATGCACGTGCAACAGAAATTTACTGCTTTATTCTAGAGCTAAATAATTAAGTTACAGAAGAGTTATGAGCGAAGTCATGCCGTGTGGTAAAAGCGTTATGATTCGATAATACATGTACGCATTTAATTGTGAAAGTCAAGATAAGCTTTTTGACAAACACAAATCTTTATGATAATATGTCAAAAAGTTTGACAAAATTGGCAAAAACGTGTTGAAAGCTTGTACCAAAGATTGGAAATTTCAACAAACATACAGCTAGCATGCAAGCTAGCACAAATGGGCAAATTGCCGAGTTGATTTTTTTGCCACTCTTTAGGCTATAAATAGAGAGGTAATGAGAGCTTGAATGGCATCCCAAAATTGTTAAGTTTATAAGTTTTTAAGCTTTTGAGAGTTCTGAGAGTGTGAGCAATTGGAGAGTGTATGTGAGAGTACTGGGTGTATTTGAGTTCTGGAAAAGTGAGATTTCTTTACTCAAATTTGTACTCAAATAATTGTTAGTAATACAATTATTTTTCTCTTGCTCCCGTGGATGTATGTTTAATTACCGAACCACGTAAATCTTGTGTCCTTTATTTTTCTATAATTATTTGGTGCGCTTGATTCCGCATTCCGCGCACAACAAGTGGTATCAGAGCCGACGGTTCATACTTGGGGGGATACAGTACTGTTCACGAATACGGTGGAGACGGCCATTTGTACTTGGGAGACAATCTATTGTAAGTAGTGTGTATTTTTGCATGTCTAGGAAAGTTCTGTCAACAAGGCGATAAGAGCCTAAGGATTCTGGTTTTTAATTGGGACCGAGTTCCCGTCCAGTCTCCTGGGAACTTTCCTGGTGCATTTATTCACGCGAAATTAACATCATAGAGACTGTTTTTCAAGTGGAAATAGTTCGTTGGGAAAATGGTAGAAGGTGAAACTTCCAGAATTGGGGGGAGATCTACGGAGACTACTTCAGGAGACACTTCAGGTGGGAGGCGAGATTTGTCAAATCGCTATTCAAAGACTTTGTTATAGGAGGCCAGAAGATCGATGTTGAAAAGTTTGATGGGAAAATTAACTTCGGCATGTGGAGGCGCGAAGTTATGGATGCCCTTATTCAAATCGATCTCGATGTTGTTTTGAAAAATAAAAGACACTTGTATGATGAAGAAATTTGGGATCGTATGAACGAGAAAGCTTGTGGTCAGATTAGATCTTGTTTGATCAAGGAGGTGAAATACTTGGTGAAAGATGAGGAGTGTGCGATGACTTTGTGGCGTACATTGAAGGAGAAGTACCTGCTGAAAAGTCCTGAAAATCGCCTTCATGCAATGAGCCAAGTATATGGCTTTTGAATGAAGCTTGGGATGTCAATGCACGATCATGTCTCAAGATTTGAAAAGTTACTTGTTGATTTGAAGAATCTTGATGAAGATATTAAGGATGAAGTCAAGACTATGATTCTGTTACACTCACTACCAGAGGAATATAGCCATTTTGTGACGACCTTAATATATGGGAAGAGTGTGATCGTCTTCAAAGATGTTTGTACAGCATTGACTAACTTGGAGATTCGGACTAATGATAAAAAGTCTGAACGAGCATCGTCTGAAGCTTTAGTGAGCAGAGATTGGGCGATGGAGAAAAAGAAAAAGCGTGGTGGAAAGAATTCTCGATCCAAATCGAGAAGCAGAAATATAGCTCGAGATGAGTGTGCCTTTTGTCATGAAAAGGGTCATTGGAGGAAAGATTGTCCAAAGGCTCAAAAGAGAGATGGGAAGAAACCAGTAGCAGCAAACATGGCACGTAAAGATGAAGACTCTGATTATTCACTAAGTATTACTCCTGCAGCATACGTGGCTAGTTCGAGCGAGTGGATACTTGATACTGGAGCAACCTACCATGTAAATCCTATTAAAGAATGGTTTACAGATTTTCGTAATTTGGAAACCGGTGCAGTTGTGATGGGGAATGATCAACCTTGTCGCACAATGGGGGTAGGAACAATTCGGCTCAAAATGTTTGATGGAATGGTCAGAGAATTGAAAGAGGTTAGATATGTTCTAGCTTTAAAGAAAAATCTAATCTCTGTGGGTGCTCTAGAAGCTAAAGGCTACAAGGTTACCATTGAAGATGGCACAATGAAGTTTACACATGGGGCGAAGCTTTAATGATGAAAGTTTCAACCTCTCAGCAGGTGCATAACATGACCACAGAGGTATTGCAGCGGGAGGAGTTTGATGCAACTCCATATGTACCAGTTAATTCTACATCAGAGAAAGGTTCGACTATGGAGGTGACACCTAGAGTTGAAGAAAAGGTTGTTTCTTCTGATGTCCCACAAAATGAAGAAACAACTAATGATGTAGATAATGATAATTTTATGGCAACAAGGAAGCCAAAAAGAGAGATAAAGAAACCCGGATGGCTTACTAAAGATATGGTGGTAGCTTATGCACTTCCAGTTATTGATGATGACATCCCTAACACTTTCGGTGAAGCATTACGCAGTAGCGAAAGTGATCAGTGGAAGTTAGCCATGGAGGAAGAGATGAAATCTCTCCATCAAAACCAGACTTGGGAACTTGTAAAGTTACCAAAGGGGAAAAGGGCTATTGGCAATAAATGGGTCTACACCAAGAAGCAAGCATCTCTGAATCAAACAACTCCTCGATACAAGGCAAGGCTCGTGGCAAAAGGTTTTGCATGCATATGAAGGTATTGATTATAATGAAGTTTTCTCTCCAGTCGTAAAACATAATTCCATTCGTATCCTACTTGTCTTAGTTGCAGAATATGAGTTAGAGTTGGCTCAATTGGATGTTAAGACGGCGTTCTTACATGGAGATTTAGAGGAGGAAATCTACATGACTCAAATTATATGGTTTCAAAGTTGTTGAAAGGAGAATCATGTGTGTAGATTGATTAAATCTTTATGCGGATCAAGCAATCACCAAGGCAAGGTGGTATAAAAGATTTGATCAATTTATACAAGGCGCGAAATTCACTTAAATGAACACGATCACTGTGTTTACTTTAGAAGACTACTAGATGGAGCTTTTATCTATCTGTTACTCTATGTCGACGATATGCTAATAGCTTCGAAGAATAGAGGTGAGATTGAAAGATTAAAAAAGCAGCTGGCTTCTGAGTTCGAGATGAAAGACTTGGGTGATGCACAGAGAATACTTGGGATGGAAATTCGTAGAGACAAGAAGAATGGGAGCGTATGGTTGACTCAAAAGTCTTATTTGAAGAAAGTGCTAGAAAGATTCGGTATGGATAACAAAACTAAACCGGTATGTACACCTCTAGCTCCTCACTTCAAATTAAGCTCTTCTTCATGTCCTAGATCTCAAGAGGAGCAGGAGTACATGGCTCATGTTCCATATGCTAGTGCTGTGGGTAGTCTGATGTATGCTATGGTGTGTACGAGACCTGATATATCTCAAGCAGTGAGCATGGTTAGTAGATACATGCACAATCCGGGTAAAAATCACTGGCTTGCGGTGAAGTGGATTCTCCGATATCTGTATGGGACAATTGATGTTGGGTTATTGTTCAAGAAAGATTGCGGTCAACAATGTGTTGGTATTGTGATTACGATTTCACGGAGACCTAGATAGCGAAGATCAACAACGGGCTACGTATTCACATTGGTTGGAGGTCCTAAGTTAGGCTGGAGGTCGATTCTACATATCGACAATTGCTCATCCCACTACTGAGCGAGTACATGGCAGAATCAAGCTGTAAAAGAAGTTATCTGGTTGAAAGGCTTGTTAAGTGATTTGGGAGTAATCCAGGAGAACATTACGGTCTTCTGTGATAATCAAAGTGCGATATTCCTCGCGAATAATCAAATATATCACACTCGAACGAAGCACATAGATGTGAAATATCATTATGTGAGGGAGATTATCGAGGGCAGTGTTGTGTTGTTGAGAAAGATTAATACCAAAGATAATCCATCAGATATGTTGACGAAGGTAGTTTCTGGAGTTAAGTTTCAACACTGCTTGAAACTAATTCAAATCCTTCGATTGTGTTAAGTTTTTTCCTTCGGGAATTTAGAACTACGGTTGGCTTGATCCCAGATTGTGGGTACGTAGGCAGTCACAGAGATGCAGTCACTTTGGGGATGATGATTCGTTGGTAGTCGGCTCAGATTTGGACAAATCTTCGTCGAGGTGGAGATTTGTGAAAGTCAAGATAAGCTTTTTGACAAACACAAATCTTGATGATAATATGTCAAAAAGTTTGACAAAATTGGCAAAAACGTGTTGAAAGTTTGTACCAAAGATTGGAAATTTCAACAAACATACAACTAGCATGTAAGCTAGCACAAATGGGCAAATTGCCGAGTTGATTTTTTTGCCACTCTTTAGGCTATAAATAGAGAGGTGATGAGAGCTTGAATGGCATCCCAAAATTGTTAAGCTTATAAGTTTTTAAGCTTTTGAGAGTTCTGAGAGTGTGAGCAATAGGAGAGTGTGTGTGAGAGTACTGGGTATATTTGAGTTCTGGGAAAGTGAGATTTCTTTACTCAAATTTTTACTCAAATAATTATTAGTAATACAATTATTTTTCTCTTGCTCCCGTGGATGTAGGTTTAATTACCGAACCACGTAAATCTTGTGTCATTTATTTTTCTATAATTATTTGGTGCGCTTGATTCCGCATTCCGCGCACAACATTAATATTAATAAGAGTCGTAATAAAAAAAATAAAAGAGTCGCATGAAGAATCCTTAATTAATTACCAACATCAGGACGTACTATCATGTCATAAAATATACAATTGGAATCGGGCATAATTTCAAATACGATAAAAGTCATAAATATTCTGACTTGCAAATGTTCAAAAAGAATTTTCTTTTGCGTTTATTAAACAATTCTGTTTCTCATTGAAAATATGGATCAACATTTCAGATTACTGGTTATGCGGTATCACGATTGGATCACAGTTCTGATCCAGCGTAGATCTAATCACAGACTTCAACAATCACAGTTTTATCCTGAAAATATATTGTTCTTTTCGATTCTTGAAAAAGAAATATTATCTTTTCATATGTACGAATATTCTTGCTCTACTTGCTTACTTTATCGTCTCGAAGCAAGTTAACGGGTGAACTTTCATTTTTGAAACTGAAGAGACAATAGAAAAACTGTTTTCAGCTCTTGATTTTGTTGCATCTGCATATATTATATAGATGAAACTACCCCATGAATCAACTCATTAATTTATTCTCTTGACCATGAAAGCTACAAATTGGTGATAGCGTAAATGCCATCAATTTTTGGGAGCAATGATATTTGAACTGAAAAATATAATATGATGGCAACAAAATAAAGTTACACTTGTAGAGATAACCCTGCACGGTTTATTTATTTATTTTTTCATTACCATGGCGTCACCCTTCGGGCTCCTTATTATTTTTCATATTCGACTGCAAAGTTTTTAGCATGGGCCCTGAGACATTCTCTGTACAATCTATTAGTTGAAATGCAAACCAATAATTACGGCAAAGAGCAAACTTAGATATTTAATCTCTAGATTTAACATTAACTGATACCAGGCGAAATACATATTGGCATTCAATTACAAACATTAATAGTTTAAGTAAAGATTAGAAATATTGTTTAATTTTATGAAATATAAATTAAAAACCATATCAGCTTTTTGTGGCAAATACATAATGCTCATACTCATGCAAGTGGATAGGAAGATAGAGTGCCGATGCCACAGAGACCTTCATCTCTGAGAATCTTCATGTAGCCAGCGTGACCCCAAGTGGCCCCCCATGAATTCTTAATTAACCAGTAATTGGCTCCATCTTCAGTTGTTCCAAACCCAATAACAGTGACAGCATGATCCAACTGAGTCCCACATACTCCATTAAAAATACCTTCTTTGTAATTCTTGAAGTCTTGACTGTAGGCAGCAATGCCAATAGATACTGGTTGCATGCTTACAGCCTTGAGTAAAGCCTGCTCGTCACCCGAGGGTATTCCTTTATAATTACTGATTTTAGCAGCAGCTGCCTTCTGCCCGGCACTGCAAGTTCCTTGGACTGCCTGGTACGGATATTCGTCTTCTGTGGCAATACCCTGGTTTTGTATAATATATTCAAAGGCTTTTTCCATGGAACCGCCATCGCATCCGCTGTTGCCATTTCTCGAGCAGTCTAACAATTGTTGCTCCGAAAGTGGAATCAGCTTACCACTACTAATCTTGGTGATCCCTTCCACTGCCGCCACTGCTGAAAATGCCCAACAGCATGCTGCACCATATTAAACATGTATAAGCTAGACGAAACAACAAAATATAATGCTGGCAATTCAGTCTAATAAATCATTCTGAGATGTGTGTGGCAGCGTGTTTTTACAGTGTTGTAAAGGCGTGAGTCCGCACTTGAGAATTCTCTCTAAATAAGATGATGAGTGATTCTCTAGTGTGGATGTCCGCATTTCATAAAACTAAGACTGGCGGTCTTTCTCACATGTTTACAGTAACGTCACATGAAAAATTTCGTATATAGTATATGATTCACTTAATATAATTCTGCTTATTACCGCATTCGCGTTGGTCCTTGATAGGAGTGACAGCTTGTTTGTCCCGCCAGTCCAGGCTATTTGGAACATCAGTCATGGACAGGTTTTGATACTTGAAGGTGGATGATGTTGTGGATCGATGGCTCGGGCTTGGCATCTTGTATCCGGTGTATAAAGCACGAAACTCATCGTTAGTTATGTCCGAAAACCGATTGATGCCTAACTTGTACGTCCGGTTCCCCTCCTTATTGGCTTTCTCAATGTATTCAAGGTTCTCCTTGAATATCTTAAGCCGCATTTCCTTCTCCAGCTCGTCCTTATAACTGCGTCCGTGTTGAGCCATCCATTTTTCGTGCATCTCAACAACGGACTGTTCATGCGTCGACCTGGAAGACACCACTTGTGATGCACAACTCACCAGAAGGATGATAATAATAAACATGGGAATAGTATCGATCTTAAAACTACCACTTCTCTCAAATATTAAAACCATGGTTAATTTTTGCAAGATAATTTTATGTATTAATTAACAAATTGTGAAAAATTAAAGCACACATCGTAGCTATATATAGAAGTATAGGACTAGCTAGCTTGTAGAAGGAATTTGTTCTCTCAATTAATTAACATGAATCTTATCCAGACGCATGCATGAATTAATTTCTTCCATAGATGTCGCATCAATTTTAAGCATATGCAAATCTGCAGATGTGTGGATGGCCTCAGAGTCAAGATAACGCAGGTCTAAATTTATATTAAAACGTTATTTAATAAAGCAATGCATATAAGTCTGCCACATCTCTTACATCAAGTGGTTCCAGTCTTAAAATGAGAATTCAAGTAAACCAAGGTAGAATATTAAATTCAAACCCAACAAATGCCCCGAATAACTGAAATTATTATTATTTATTTATTTATTTATTTATTTATTTGAAAGGTAATTGAATAGCAATCACATCAGAAGTTGCTCGCCAACCAGTACATGCCATGCAGCAGTGCCCGACGCATCGCAAGAACAATATTGAAATGCAAATGGAAGTGCATAATATAACAGAATTTTAAAAGCTCGGATAACAATTTACATTATTATGGAAACAAAATAAGAAAATTGGGTGCTACACGTGAGAAGTAAAACATCAAACATTAACACTAGTATATAAATAAAAAGCATATCCAAGAAAAATTAGACAACTAGATAAAGTAAATTCGTGGTGTGCTAACTTATAATTAACATTTCAAAATATAATGTGTCTTGAATGACTTATGATGTGATGTGATCTCAGCTAGTCTCTTTTGTTTTTTCTTTTCTCTTTTTGAAATTTACTCAATGTGTCCTTAAAAGCAAAAACATTGATAAAATTAAAGATTTCTAAACTAAGGAATAGAGTTAATCAGACTTATAATTTTCCGGTTAACGATGAAAGTTTCATAAAACTTTAATAGCTAAATTAGACATTTAAATCAAAGGTAATATCACTTTTTAAAAAATGAGCTTTACTGACACTAAATTGGTATCAGTAATTACTTTTCTTAACATTTGTTAATTATGTCAGTAATGCTCTTGTCAAAACATACTGACACTAATTTTTAGTGTCTTTGATTTTTGGGTCAGTAGTTTTTGTATCATTAACTTGCGTCATTATTTTGGTGATACTATAATGACGCTTTTTTGTTTTATTTTACTACTTACACGTCAGTACTTTATGTGACTACAATATCCGTAACACACTAATATAATAACATTAAAAATTATGAATGTCATTTTAATTATTTAGTGTCAGTATTTATTAATGTTGTTATGCTGCTTTTTTGTTAATAATTTATTTTTATTTTAACTATATTTTTCTTTTTTGTTTTACAACCAAAAGAAAACTCAAAATATACTCAATATACCATACCTCGCAGCACAATTCAATAATAAACATCCCAAATACATCACTTAAATTCATATAATTCAACTACACCATTGTTTGGAAAAAGAAAAATATAAATACCAAATTAAGTTTTCGACAAACTCTAAACAATAAAGTACTAAATTAAGTTTCAACAAACATTAACCAACAAAAATAAGCATAAGAATGTCACTGAATATCCATATGTGACTTACCCCCACCTACAAGTGCATAAAATCAATTAGTATAGCACAAAAAATAAGTTTTGGATATTAGGAAACAAAAATAATCATAAATTTCTCATATATTACTTTATGATTGTAGGCTGTAATTAACTTGTCAACATACGTAACCTATTGATCACGAGGTCATGAAAGCTCTTTCACGGTGTACTCATCAATTCCCTTGAACTCTAATTTCAAAGCAATAAGTTATTCACAAAGAATCAGATTGTAAATTATCATTCTAATAAATATGTCCGTGTGATAACCTAACAATATACCATGAATTATAATGATAATCTTCCGCATCATCATATACCATTACATGATCCTCCACAATCAAATGTTTAAACCACGTGGCTCTAAGTAGTAAGCACACACTCTCCTAGAATATGTAATGATTGATGTTGTCTTTTGACTTTTTACTATTGCTCATATCCTAATTTTAAGATAATCTACTGGTGTGTGATCTAAACAAAAAAGTTTTGAATTTTAGAGGTCTAAGGTTCGAGTAGGGATTAGAAAATATTATAATTATTATTTTTTTAATCTTGGGAAATTATTATTGCACCACTTTTATTTTTACTTATGTTCATTTAATTATTATAAAATTTTAACATGTATTTTGCACCATCTTTCTTTTTATATTTGTATCAACTAGCCATTTTTGCATTAACACTATTAAATAATTTAATAAAATGATAATTTTACCCCCAAATAAATTAAAAGACTATTTTATCTTATAAAAACTTTTAAAATTAAAAATTATAATCATAAAATTATCCCTAAAGTTAATAAAAAAATAAATCCCAAATAGAGGTGCTCAACTAATTTTTACTAAATTTAGATTTTATAAAATTTTAATAATTATTTTTATTAAAAATTTTAATTTTACAAAATTTTAATATAAATAAATGAATTTATTTATTAACAAATTATAATTTTGTAAAATTTTATTAAAATAACTGAATTTATTTCTTAAAAGAATAAATCCTAAAATTTAAAAAATTTAAGGGATTTTTATTAAATCCCAACATTTTGCAATTATTTTTATAATTATAATTTTTTATTAAAATAATTTTTTATTAAAAATAAAAATTCTAATTTTGGGATTTATTTTTATTAAATTTAGGGATATATTTTTTTATTTTTTAAAGTTTTTATAAAATAAAATGGTCTTTTAATTTATTTGGGGGTAAGATTGTCATTTTATTAAAATTATTTAATAGTGTTAATGCAAAAATAGCTAGTTGATACAAATGTGAAAAGAAAGGTGGTGCAAAGTAAATGTTAGAATTTTATTGTGGTTGGATGAACATAAGACAAAATAAAGGTGGTGCAATGATAATTTCCCTTTAAATCTTTGATACTTCAGTATAAGTGATATCTGATGCTTAATTTACTTACAAAAACAGAAAATAATATATATGTACATAATTATTGACACTTTTTACAAAGTGTGAGGAAGTCAAGTGTCAATAAAAATCATTTTTATAGTAGTATATAATTTATTTTTAAATCAGCTAGGGCATTATCATAATTTTAAAATTTAGCTATTACACTTCATAAATTTAAGGATCACTTTTTTAAAATAATTTTTTTAAAATTTCCAAAAGCCAGCTGGGTCACATATCTATGGGCATGTAATTTATAACCTTCTAATTTGCGAGAATGTGCAAGAAATTTCATGTCTAGGCTCAATACTCATTTCCCTTATTTTAAATTTTTCGTCAATACCGTTTTGCAAGTCCTCACTGCAAGTTATTAATAATTTAATAGTACAAAGGGGTAAGTTTAAATTAATTTACAATAGCATTGATTTTCACCACGTAGTTTGGTTCTTCTATCATATATATTTTATAGTTTGATTTTTCTAAAGTACATTTTTCTAGCTGCATGCCATTTTCTTTACCTCTATTTCAATTCTAATTCATTAACCTGTCTATTTTAACCATTCTATTTCCCATTGATAATATATTGTTATAAAGATTCTTGAATACGAAAATTTATGCTTTGACATGTATGGAAATTTGATTTCAGGTCAGAGAATTGACTCTGAAAACAGAATTCATTCTAGTTTCTAATTTCACTGCTTTCATCACTGTATATGCTTTCAAATGCATGCCAACTTCATATTAAAAGAATTAGTTGGAAAGTCCTGTGAATAATATCACACTGAAAAATGTTAATTTGTATTCAGGTCAATTTATATTCACAAGCAATATTGGGCAATCAGTATACAAGTTTTAATTCTTCTGTATGAAACATGTCATTTTGTGGTTTCTGTTTTTCCAAGTTCCCGTGACCTGGATTCTGAAAATCCTGATCAGTAGGGAAAAACCAGACTAGCTTTTGATTGAGCTCTACTGTATGCCTGAGGCAACATGAGAAATTTCTTCATCCTTCCAACATAGGCTCTTTTTGTCAAGTTGTCATAGTCATTTTCCTCAATTGCATCCAAAATCTCTCAATATATTAACAAGGATGACCAAACCTGCAAATCACCATCAGTCCGCTTGTCAACATCTGCAGAGCAATTTCACAGGGCCTCGTACGCAAGGGTTTTCTAATATATTTGAAAACTCACCGGCCAACGGCAATCCTTGTCAAGCTGTGAAGCTCCTTCCTCAGCCATGTTAGAGAAAATTCTTGCTCTTTTAATTTGCTCTTTCATGAAATCTCTCCTGCTATCAGTGACTTCTCTAGCGAAAACATCCTTGTCCCATAATCCAAATTGTGCAAGCTCTTCTTGAGGAAGATAAACTCTCCCTCTTGAAGCACTGACATACATAAAAATAAATTAAGTTGAAGCAAAATTAAAATTTGAATAACTCTTAGCATATATATTCCGCTTTTTTGATATATTGAAACTTATCCTCTCCAACATCTCTAAGAATGTTAGTCAATTGATTTCTAACACCCAAATTGAGTTCCCCATTGTATATACTTTGTGCAGAAGATGAAGAATCTAGTGCAATTCCCATTACTGGAACTGTCATTAGGCCTACGGTGCCAGCCACATAGTAGCAGTCAAGATAAAGCTCTTGAAAGCTTTCATATCTGAACTTTCTTGTATCCATTCTCATCCCTTCAATCATGTCTCTAAAAGGCTGTCATAGAAGGAGAAAGGGGGGAAAAAATCCATTAGATCATCATATTTTGTCTTGATTTTCACAGAAAATAGCTTTTGAAACTTGTAATTTAAGCACCTTGACGTCTAAAGGGAACTTGAAAACCGTATCAGTGAGTGCAGCATCAAGCATGTCATACGGGAGCCCATAAAAAATGTCTTGTAGTCTCTCTTCCCATCTATCAAGAACTACAGAGCCCATACAAGTAGCAATGGGGCCATCAACTAGCTCATCGGTTCTCCTGCACCAAACTGTAGACAGCATTTTAGCCGCGAAATTAAATTCATTGAAGAGTATAAATGTAAAAACATGATTCATCTAGTCAAGTAATAGTGTTAATTTTATGCACACTTTTACGTGCAAATGTCATTTCATTTCTTGCACAAGAAGTTTCCAGGTTATTTCTTACCGTAAATTGCCTATATTGCTTTCTGCCTTTCCTCTGTCATTAACAAGGTTCCTGCATCAAGAAACCACAAGAAATATTATTCTCAAACGTTTTTTTTTTACAATAATATGTAATTAAATTTTAACCTTGCACTATTATAAATGCTCCTGCACAAGAAATTTACTGCTTTATTCTAGAGCTAAATAATTAAATTACAGAAGAGTTATGAGCGATGTCACGCCGTATAGTAAAAGCTTTATAATTCGATAATACATGCACCCATTTATTTGGACGGATGAAATTTTGCAAAATCTGCGACGAATTTTGATATCTATAATATTAATAAGAGTCGCATGAAGAATCCTTAATTAATTACCAACATCAAGACGTACTATCATGTCATAAAATATACAATTGGAATTGGGCATAATTTCAAATACGATAAAAATCATAAATATTTTGACTTACAATTGTTCAAAAAGAAGTCTTTTTGCGTTTATTTAACAATTCTATTTCTCATTGAAAATATATTGTTCTTTTCGATTCTTGAAAAAGAAATATTATCTTTTCATATGTATGATTGAATATTCGTGCTCTGCTTGCTTACTTTATTGTCTCGAAGCAAGTTAACGTGAACTTTCATTTTTAAAACTGAAGAGACAATAGAAAAAGTGAATCTGAAAACAAAATTCATACAAGTTTCTAATTTCAGTGTTTTTAACTCTTGATTTTGTTGCATCTGCATATATTATATAGATGATCGACTAGTAGCATAATTGGAACTTACCCATGATCAACTCATTAATTTATTCCCATCACCATGAAAGCTACAAATTGGTGATAGCCTAAATGCCAACAATTTTTGGGAGCAATTATATTTGAACTGCAAAATATAGTATGATGGCAACAAAATAAAGTTACACTTGTAGGGATAACCCTGCTCGGTTTATTTATTTATTTTATTTATTTTTTTCACTGCCATGGCGTCACCCTTCGGGCTCCTTATTATTTTTCATATTCGACGGCTAAGTTTTTAGCATAGGCCCTGAGACATTCTCTGTACAATCTATTAGTTGAAATGCAAACCAATGATTACGGCAAAGAGCAAACTTAGATATTTAATCTAGATTTAACATTAACTGATACCAAACGAAATACATATTGGCATTCAATTACAAACATCAATAGTTTAAGTAAAGATTAGAAATATTATTTAATTTTATGAAATATAAATTAAAAACCACAAAATATATATCAGCTTTTTGTGGCAAATACATAATGTTCGTACTCATGCAAGTGGATAGGAAAACTGAGTGCCGATGCCACAGAGGCCTTCATCTCTGAGAATCTTCATGTAGCCAGCATCACCCCAAGTGTTCCCCCATGAATTCTTAATTAACCAGTAATTGGCTCCATCTTCAGTTGTTCCAAACCCAATAACAGTGACAGCATGATCCAACTGAGTCCCACATTCTCCATTAAAAATACCTTCTTTGTAATTCTTGAAGTCTTGACTGTAGGCAGCAATGCCAATAGATACTGGTTGCATGCTTACAGCCTTGAGTAAAGCCTGCTCGTCACCTGAGGGTATTCCATCATAATTACTGATTTTAGCAGCAGCTGCCTTCTGGGCGGCACTGCAAGTTCCTTGGACTGCCTGGTACGGATATTCGTCTTCTGTGGCAATACCCTGGTTTTGTATAATATATTCAAAGGCTTTTTCCATGGAACCGCCATCGCATCCGTTGTTGCCATTTCTCGAGCAGTCTACCAATTGTTGCTCCGAAAGTGGAATCAGCTTACCACCACTAATCTTGGTGATCCCTTCCACTGCCGCCACGGCTGAAAATGCCCAACAGCATCCTGCACCATATTAAACATGTATAAGCTAGACGAAACAAAAAAATAATGCTGGCAGTTCAGTCTAATAAATCATTCTGAGATGTGTGTGGCAGCGTGTTTTACAGTGTTGTAAAGGCGTGAGTCCGCACTTGAGACTGCTCTCTAAATAAGATGATGAGTGATTTTCTAGTGTGGATGTCGGCATTTCATAAAATTAAGACGGGCGGTATTTCTCACATGTTTACAGTAACGTCACATGAAAAATTTCGTATATAGTATATGATTCACTTAATATAATTCTTCTTATTACCGCATTCGCGTTGGTCCTTGATAGGAGTGACAGCTTGTTTGTCCCGCCAGTCCAGGGTAGTTGGAACATCAGTCATGGACAGGTTTTGATACTTGAAGGTGGATGACGTTGTGGATCGATGGCTCGGGCTTGGCATCTTGTATCCGGTGTATAAAGCACGAAACTCATCGTTAGTTAAGTCCGAAAACCGATTGGTGCCTAGCTTGTACGTCCGGTTCCCCTCCTTATTGGCTTTCTCAATGTATTCAAGGTTCTCCTTGAATATCTTAAGCCGCATTTCCTTCTCCAGCTCGTCCTTATAACTGCGTCCGTGTTGAGCCATCCATTTTCGTGTATCTCAACAACGGATTGTTCATGCGTCGACCTGGAAGACACCACTTGTGATGCACAACTCACCAGCAGGATGATAATAATAAACATGGGAATAGTATTGATCTTAAAACTGCCACTTCTCTCAAATATTAAAACCATGGTTAATTTTTGCAAGATAATTTTATGTATTAATTAACAAGTTGTGAAAATTGAAGCACACATCGCAGCTATATATAGGACTATAGGACTAGCTAGCTTGAAGATGGAATTTGTTCTCTCAATTAGTTAACATGAATCTTATCCAGACGCATGCATGACTTAATTTGCTTGTCGTAGACTTCACGAATTTTCAATCAAGATAATTAGTACCGTGATACTCGCTAGGAGATTTGCTGATTCGAGTCGTTTCAGACTAGCTAAACCTAAGGACCATTTTGGGATCGCTGTGGTGAATGAAATAAGTTGTGCATGTGATGCTGACAAAACAAGTCGCTAAACAAAAAATAATTAGGTTAGTAAAATGTGTTGTTGCAATTTCTGTGAATTTCAAAAATAAAGTATATGCATTTTTTTCACCCTTTTATTTACAACATAGATAAGCAAATAGGTATTTAAAGAGTAAAATTAAAGAATTTTTTTGGTAACACTCTAAATATTCTTCTTTATTAGGATCCATTACATGGTAAAATTTTCCATTTTGGTATTGGTAGTTTATTGTCATGGAAGCTACGAGTTGGTGGAAGCCTGAATGCTACCAACTTTCGGTGGCTAAGTTGCTAGCCTGAGATATTTTTTGTACAATTTCTTAAATGTATATCACTCTGAAAAATGTCCGTTGACAATCCTGGAAACTGATTGAGAAAACCATGTTTAACCTTTTGCAAGTTAATTATAAAAACGAACAAGTGTGAGTAATTGAAGCAGACACATTTAATCCGTAATGCACAACCCAGACGGATACATTACGTTAATTTGTCTGTCGTGCCCCATTCTCGACGATTTTCAGTCAAGTTAATTAGTGCCGTGATGCTCGCTATGCCATTGCATGTTGGAGACGTTGTGGGACTAGCCATGGGCCCATGACTTTGTTTCAGACTTTCAGCTAAGTTACTTTACAAAAGAGTTACAAGGTTAATCAACAAACACTTAGATCAGCTAGTATAGGGTTGTTCTATCTTAACTAAGTTCCTCACTTCGAGGTTTGAGAATGCAGTTGTGTTAAATATTTATTGGGAGAGTTTTGTTATTCTAATGGTTATACCCAGCTCGAATCTGAATTAGTCGAAATCCAATGTGATTTTCAGATACCAGATGGTTTAATATAAAAAAAAAAAAAAGAGTTACAAGTTAAGGGCATTTTGAAATTGTTGCGATAGATAAAATAAACTCGAAATTGAATTAGTCGAGGTCCAATATAGCCTTCAGATACCAGATAGTTTAATACATAAAAAAAAAAGAGTTACGAGTTAAGGGCATTTTAGAATTGTTATGATAGATAAAATAAACTGCTTCTATTATGCCGCCTGAAAAAAAAAAAAAAAAAAAGAGTTAAGTATTCAGTAACCTGTGCTATTGCAATTACTTAACTTTTTTTTTTTTAAAGTGCATTTCATAAATTTTAAAATTACTAAAGAGTTGTTTCATTTTATAATGACTAAAATAGATATAGTTACTGATTTTTCAATGGATCGTGACGCTCGCTAAATAGTATAAAAGTTAATTTAGTACCGTGATGCTCGCTAGGAGGTTTGCTGATTAGCTTCGTTCTGGGGTACCTCTGTTTCAGCTATGCTACTTTACAAAAGAGTTATAAGCTATCGGTCTCATGCTGCGTGGTGGAAACTTTAATACTTATTTTAATAAATATAAATAAAATATGGGGAAAATGGATAGTCAATTAGTCATGTTCGCGTTTGGATGGAGGAAGTTTTACAAATTTGTAACAGAGTAAAATTATTATCATACCCTCCAATAGATAAATGTCACATTAATTAGAATACAAATTGGGATTTTTAGCATTATTCTAGTTGATGTTATGCCTTATAAATCTGGAAAATGAATCTCCAAATTATCGCATTTGCGTGTGTGTGTGCGTAAAAATCATATTTCCTTCATGATTTTATTTTTCTTCAATCTGGAGAGAACACATGCTTTCAAATGTGTGTTGATTATCCTGGAAATTGACTAAGCCTTGATTAAGTATTGCTTTCAAATGCATGCCTACTTTATATTCAAAGAATTAATTGGAGAGTCTTGTGAACAATTTCACTCTGAAAAATGTTAATTCATATTCAACTTAATTTACATTCACAAGCAATATTAGAAAATCAGTATACAAATTTTAATTCTTCTCTACAAAACATGTCATTTTGTGGTTTCTGTTTTTCCTTGTTCCCATGTCCTGGATTCTGAAAATCCTGATCAGTAGGGAAAAATCAAACTATCTTTTGATTGAGCTCTATTATATGCCTGTGGCAACATTAGAAACTTCTTCATCCTTCCAACATAAGCTCTTTTTGTCAAGTTGTCATAGTCATTTTCCTCAATAGCATCCAAAATCTCTCTATATATTAACAGGGATGACCAAACCTGCAAATCACCATCAATCAACTTGTCAACATCTACAGAGCAATTTCATAGGGCCTTTTATATAAGGGGTGTCTAATATATTGAAAAACTCACCGGCCAACGGCTATCCTTGTCAAGCTGTGAAGCTCCTTCCTCAGCCATGTTAAAGAAAGTTCTTGCTCTTTTAATTTGCTCTTTCATGAACTCTCTCCAGTTATCAGTGACTTTTCTAGCGAAAACATCCTTGTCGCATAGTCCAAATTGCGCAAGCTCATCTTGAGGAAGATAAACTCTCCCTCTTGAAGCACTGACATACATAAGAATGAATTTAAGTTGAAGAAATTAAAATTTGAAAAACTCTTAGCATATATATTGTGCTGTTTTGATATGTTGAAACTTACTCCTCTCCAACATCTCTAAGAATGTTTGTCAATTGATTTCCAACACCCAAATTGAGTGCCCCATTGTATATACTTTGTGCAGAAGATGAAGAATCCGGTGCAATTCCCATTACTGGAACACTCATTAAGCCGACAGTGCCAGCCACATAATAGCAGTAAAGATAAAGCTCTTGAAAGTCTTCGTATCTGAATTTTCTTGTATCCATTCTCATTCCTTCAATCATGTCTCTAAAAGGCTGTTATGGAAGAAGAAGAAGGGGGAAAAAATCCCATTAGATCATTACATTTCATCTTGATTTTCAGAGAAAATAGCTTTTGAAACTTGGTATTTAAGCACCTTCATGTCTAAAGGGAATTTGAAAACCGTATCAGTGAGTGCAGCATCAAGCATGTCATACGGCCGCCCATTAAAAATGTCTTGCAGTCTCTCTTCCCATCTATCAAGAACTACAGAGCCCATGTAAGTAGCATTGGGGCCATCTACTAGCTCATCGGTTCTCCTGCACCAGACTGTAGACAGAGTTTTAGCCGCGAAATTGATTCATTGAAGAGTCTAAATGTAAAAACATGATTCATCTAGTCAAGTAATAGTGTTAATTTTATTCACATTTTTATCTGCAAATGTCATTTCATTTCTTGCACAAGAAGTTTCCAGGTTATTTCTTACCGTAAATTGCCCATATCGCTTTCTGCCTCTCCTCCGTCATTAACAACGTTCCTGCATCAGGAAACCATAAGAAAAAATAATCTCAAACGTTATGCACTTAGCATTACAGAAGCAGCACGATGGAAAAATTTGAAAGGAATAATAGGAATAAGTTACCTAAATAAAAGGTCTTTGCATATTCAGCACAGATGTTTCTGCATCTTTCATAAGCTTCCTCAAGGAACATCGGATGAAACTGTGGCTTGCTTCTACAAGCATCTTCCATGGCTAAGCTATTATCCTGAGACTGTCTTTCAACAATTTCACTTACATGTAGAGCAGTACTCTGAGGGATGCCTTGTCTTGATAATCCCGGAAAAATATGTGAGCTTCTTTGCCTAGGAGCTACGGTCACTCCAGCTCTTGTTGCTGCAACTGTAGTCTTTTGACACGTGATTTTGTCATTGCTTACTCCTATGCAAGGGTTAGCTGCGATCGAAAATGTCGAACACATTTGGTATCTTCAGATTATTTTATCACTTTGATGAATTGAGGCGAAGAGTTGAGATATAAGCAAAAAATATTGTCTCTCAAGCAATACTAAATTGAATTATGGATCTGTCAAGAATGTTTCATATAACATGTTGATGTTTGATGTTGTGTACTAAAATATTGCTGCATGCAACAAATTGGGACAAAATACATTGGCGATAGAAGCAGAAAAGGAATCAAATTTTATGTGACCAATGAAAAAATTTGTTTAAGATAAAGCTTCAATTTAATATTTGCAATGATTTGTCCCTCTGTATGTTAACTTTGAAATTCTGTTTGTTATTCAGGGTTCTGCAAAGATGCTAAATTTTGTCTGAGAGAGCAATGTGGCCAATTGTTGTTGCAAGTGCTGTCGTGTTGTGCTATTGGGCATTGGAATCTTGAGCACCTGCGATACCCCCTTAAGCCTCTTGTTTCCATTAAAGTGCTTTTTGTCTTCAAGCGATCGTATTTTAAATAAGAAAATTACTTTTGTTTGCCAGATGGAACCTAAAGAAGTAAGTTAATACTAATGAGCGGAGTTGGTTAATGTCATTTTCCTTTTTCCTTTCTTGGTTTTAAGATTTTCACAAATCAATCAAAGCTATGAGCATATCGAAATTCAAGGTTCTTAAACCCCAATAGTTTAGTCATTTGAAGCACCCGTGGGGTGCTTCCACGGGTGCTAGAGATGATCTTACATCAGCTGAGTTTGTGTTGCTTTTCCTCTCTCCTGCAACGCGTGGAAGCACCCTATTTATTGTGTTACATACAGCTTCTGCAAGGGAAACAGGTCCCATTTGAAATAGGAACAAGAGGTCCAGTGATTGATTTCCCATCACACTAATATCGTTAGACAAAATATTTGACATTAATATAAAGTAAAATTTAATAGGTCTTCCCTCCTGTGAAACATCAAACTAATTTTAAAGTCATGTAGATCAGATAAGACCGATATGCATAGTAAATTTAAGGTAATTTGAATCCTGTGAGATCGATATAGATTGTGATATAAATTTATTGACAGCAGAACTCTCCAAGAAATCTTGGAGACTCCATTTGGAAATATTTAGAGTGGTGGGAGTCATGTCTGCAACTTATCTAAGAGTACAATTCCCATGGCCGAGCCAATATCCTTCAATCCAATGAAGTAAGAACATTGTGGCCGGATTGAGAATAAAATTGAAAATGAAGTAAGAATGTAAGGCCAAAGCAAAGAATTCACCCCACGTTAATCGAAAGATACAAGAAAATTCTAGAGACATTGACTGAGTGTAGCTAAATGTTGATTTATAGATGGACCAAATTATTGTTAAAATGAGTTTACAAGAATATCATGCAAACCAAGGAAAATAAATAAAACAAAAAGTGTTAAAAGTGTTTTGAAATTGTTTTATGTGTTATACTTATTTGTGTTGCCGAAGTCAGAAGGGATTGATTAGGTGCAATTTAAGGCAAATGTTTAGATATATAGAGATGGTTACTTGGCTAGATAACATGTGTTTACATACAAGAAAAATGATCCAAGAAAGTTGCAAGTGGGCAAAAAAAAAAAAAAAATTGAGATCTCATAATCCCCTAATGTTCTCGATAATGATTCGCTGCATGAAGGAAAAAATAATAATAATCTCAAAATGTAGAATTATTGCCAAAACTGCGTTTTTGGTTTTTAAACTAATATTAAGAAGCCTCACGATCACAGGCGTTTGTAGTCCAACGGTTAGGATAATTGCCTTCCAAGCAATAGACCCGGGTTCGACTCCCGGCAAACGCAAAACCATGTAGTGTTTTTATCCACGAAAGCACAACATTAAACATACGAGCTCTGCAATGTTAGGTCACTTCCTTTCTTCTAGAAGTTTTATTTTGTTCTCCGAAAATATATGCACCTAGATGTTGGTTTGTCTCCCGAAAATATACGCATTTAGATGTCTTCTTATTAGGTATTTGTCGGAATAACCGATACATTCTACAATCTGTCTTTCCCTTTGAATAAAGCATAACACAAGAACGTATTACTTGTTCTCCTTCAGACTCACTGGCACTGTCTTGAAGGCAGCCAGAACCACGGCGACTTTACACGCAAGAAATCCCAGCATCCCAACTAAGAGGTCTTTTGGGGTGAGCAAGAAGGGAAGAACATCATCTCCTGCGATGTTACTATACTTGAGAGCTAAAAATGATATTCCTACAGCCAATGCAATACTCGACAATGGAGATTTAAATTGATACTTGGGCTGGCTGGAAATTGATTCTGGGGCTGGCAATCCATCAATGGACCTCTGCAGTAGCAACAGATACAAAAACCCGCTGAACCCACCAATCAGGAATGCCAAAGCAGAACTTTCGCCAATTGAGAATGATGTAACTGATGTACCAACAAGAATCAAAATAGCGTCATAAAGTAATAAAGAGAACTTCAAATCTGCATATTCCTTCATGCTTTCCTCCTTAGATATCTGAGCATTCAAAAGTGAGTTTGGCTGAGACACGGCTGTAGCCAAGAAGGTGAATGGGTCGAGCCCCGATAATTCAGTTAAACGGGAAGGTCTAAGCTCTACCATGGATGCATTGCTTCCCTCCCCAAGCAAGATATCATCAACTTCAAAATCATAACAATAGCCTTTATACTGGATCTTTTCTTCGCCATCTTCTTCCAATGAAGATTCGCAAGCATCGATGATTGTAAGGCTTATGCCTCCTAATCTCCACTGACCTGATCTTAGAAATTAAAAAAAAAAAAAAAAAGAGCCGATTATTAAAATCTTCCAGAATTCTTCAGTTCAAGCTGTAGGACTAAAAGTGATTTGTCAGTGGTTAAGGAGAAATAAGTTTTTCGAAATATTAAACTACTCACTTAACACAATCATCAGAAATTTTCCAATTGTGTCTACGCTTCTATAACTCATGGTATTAATTATTAACGGAACAAGTTATATATCATGGCTGCACAATAGAAGATTGTAGACTAACCTGATTCAAGACTGATCCAAAGAGCTTCAATTTGTCCCAGTCTAGGTCCCTCAAAGGTAAACTCGTCAGAAGAACCTCTTTCAAAGTGTATCCTATCAGGGTCAATTGAGTCCTCTGTTTTGATAGAATGATAAGTCATTGAACTAGAAGGTATTCTCTGTAATATTGAGTCACCATTTTCGTCTATCCAGCACAAGTGTATACCGGCATGCAAATCACTCAAACTTGAGCCATATATGTTACTTGTCTGTATCTTAACCTTAAACAAAGACCGAGATTCTTTGGGACTGAAAGAAGAAAATGTCCTTGGTGAGGTGTCAGTAGAGATTTTCACTTCTGTGGCTGGCAACAGACGTTTAGGTTTTGCATAGCCCTGAAAATCTGAAGCAGAAACGTTGACATTAACTTAAATTATGCTTTGAAATTACAACATAGTTGAATCATATTACAAAATGATAAATGAGAATCAAACGTATAATATTATAGTTTTAACGTCATTAATTTGACAGATATATTAGTCCACTTCAAGTGCAGTACAGAACTTCAAAACTATGCATAAAGAAGACAAGGTCCTCCACATCAACAAGGCCTCTGAGATTATGTCACTACAAGAGGTCAGAGTTTGTTCAACTAGGCTATATCTTGGCTGAGTTTTCTAAAAGATTGCACGTACAATTTTTAACTTCTTTTTCATGCCAAGCCTAGCCCACTTCCCATTACGCACATAAAATTTAGTCCAACCTAAAATAAACTCCTGGCTACAACAAGGATTGATGCCTTTCTCATTCCATGAGTACATACAAATGGGGGTCTACAGAAAGGACTGGAAAAGGAAAAAGTCTGAACGATACACGATTTAGCGAATCAAATCTGACATTTTTTTGTAAGCAAAATAAAAGGATCATCACTAGCTGTATTTTTAAAACCAGAATACATTTAATACAGAGATCGCATGGCAGACTCAATGTTGAGACTATCACCTAGTAAACATGGGAGGTTAAAAAAAAAAAAATGAAACCATAAGATATGCCACTAAAACACTTGAGCAGAAAATGGTCATTCATCTGATATGAATTCTAAAACAAAACACTTGTCCATGCAACGTAACACCGAAGCCCCATGAAAAATTAAGCCTTCTCAAAGGTAAGTAATCACCACCCAAATATAGTTGACACAAGATAAGCATACATTAAGGATTGTGGTTATGAGTTATAACTAAACAAATGCTTTTAAGGTGAAGGATACCTGAGTGAGACTCAAAGCAACGACATAGCCATCACAAAAAGTCTTGAATTCCTACATGGTACGAAGGCAAGCCTACGAGTGTCTATAAGTCTTCAACTCCCCTAGCTTAGTATATGCATTTAAGGTAAAGGACCTTTGCCTGAAGCTAAAAAGCAAATCCTAGGACGGATGTATCGCAAACAATATCTACTTGGTGACGGTGACCGACTGTTAAAGTTGTGATTGTGCCTAACTTTGATTGAAAATACAACATCGCCTATTTTTACTAGCAGCTACGATTAATAAACGCATCCTTATTGAACGTTATGAATTGCTAAGTTTGGACTCATTAGTTATGTCAGAACGCCGTGAAATGGAACCTGTGCTTGCGAAAAAGGGGGAAAAATCATTTAACCAGTTATTGTTTAAAACATCTTTGTAAGCAAGTAATACCAGCTGAAAAACTAAAATTACTGCTCCTATGCATTGCAAAATTATCAGAAAACTAAGAAACTTACCTCGAAAATCAGATTGTTTAGAGCGAATAACAGGAAATCGAAAGCGCCGATTTTGAAAGTGTAGACTAAGATTTCTTGAGTACAAACGGAGCGGAATTATTGGGTATCTCCAATTTGTCGCAGAAATTAACTGCTTTAGAGACACCGATTCCATTGATGCTTCACCCGTGAGCAACAGAGAGCTGCTCTGTTTTTGGTGGGTAATAATTGTATTTTTTTTATATTGAATAATAATTACAGTGTGGATTTTATTTTATAAACCCCATGATTTTTATATTTCTACATTTGCCCCCAGATTTTTGGCCTTTGTGTCGGCTTCGGCTCTCTGTCTCGTTAACATTTTGGCCCTCTCAAAACTTAGAAGTAATATTTATGATAAAATTTTCGTTAATAGGCGCCCTTTAGAATTGAAGTTTTATAACTTTTAAATTATTATTACGGTAAAAAAAATTGATAATTATAAATAAAAAATTAATAATATATAATAAATATAAATTTTAAATAATTATTAAAAATATTAAGAATATAATAAATTTTTTATCATATAAATTAAAAAATTATATCATTATAATTTTTAAATTATAATAATGAATATTTATTAAAATACTTTAATATTATGTCTTTTAAGATACGGTTCTCATAGTATGAAAAATAAAGCTGATCAAATAATTAAATTATATTAACTTTTTAATACCTAAATTATGAGATAAAAATACCTAATTAGATCCCCGTCAAATAATATGGGTCATTCCAAATACAACTTCAATGCCATTTATTTTACTCAAAGACGAGAAAATAAAAAAGAGTAATGATAGAGCCACAAACTCTTATATAAATTTATTTTGTACAAACTGATATGACATGATAAAATTAGTTAAATTAAATATCTCTTGACCTACGTAATTTATTTTTATTATTTTATATTTTTATTCAACTAATATATTAATTTATATAAAAATAAATTTATATAATAATTGATGACTGTATTATCATTGAGGGTTTGCAGAATCTGATTATCTGATCAGAAGAGGAATCCCTCAGTGTGAACCGTGAAGTCATCCTTAGTTATGTTTAAGACTTGCATCCACCAAACTCTTAATGATGTGGCTACTTTTTGGTCCAACTGAAAAGGCTTAATACTATTGAGACATTGACTACTAAAATTTTACGTTGACAACTAAACGACCAATAAGTGCTTAATTAAATAATCTACAGGATACGTGGCTAAGAAAAATACCAAAGTGGCCGTATTGGAAAATCATAACTCCCCACCAAAAAGGAGTTAAATATCAGTCGGCTGCCCATGATTATAAAGTATTTAGGGTTTGGGATAAGAAATATGCGCATGAAATGCATTAACGTTTATTAAATACACTCCCGAAGCAACCCAAATTGTATTCCCTCACATAATCCTTCTCCTTTTCGGCCATGATTCCCCACTTCCCACTCGTCTTTAACTCATGCAAAATTTACTTCTTTCGTCACTGCTCTATCACTACATTATTTACCTCACTGAAATCAAAGCCACACCAGCCTCCAATCCCTTGATATCCTCCTTCTGACATCTGAGTTTCATCTTCTTCTTCTTCTTTTAAATAAATATAAAATAATTAGAATCTTCCTTATCTGAAACCTAATGACATGACGACGATGAAGATGACGGAGACGGAAGCCATGCGAACCTCTGCAGCAGCATCACCGCAAGTTATTTTGCCGACCACCGTGGCAACTACCACGACAAAATCAAAGAAACTAACTCTTATACCTCTCATATTTCTCATCTATTTCGAGGTGGCCGGGGGCCCGTACGGGGAAGAACCCGCAGTGAAGGCCGCCGGGCCCCTCTACGCCCTACTGGGGTTCCTGATCTTTCCCTTTGTATGGAGTATCCCCGAAGCCCTGATCACGGCGGAGCTCTCCACGGCCTTCCCCGGCGACGGCGGCTTTGTCATATGGGCTGACCGAGCATTCGGCCCTTTCTTTGGCTCCCTTATGGGCTCCTGGAAATTCCTGAGTGGCGTCATCAACATTGCTGCTTTCCCTGTGTTGTGTATTGATTATCTGAAGAAAGTGATTCACCCTCTTGAATCAGGTTGGCCTAGGAGCCTTGCTATCATGGTATCGACTTGTATACTATCATTCTTGAACTTCACTGGATTGACAATTGTCGGTTATGTTGCTGTGTTACTTGGGTTAGTTTCACTTTCCCCTTTTATAATAATGTCACTAGCTGCAATCCCAAAAATTAAGCCACATAGGTGGTTGAGTTCAGGCCAAAAGGGTCTTAAAAAAGATTGGAATTTGTTCTTCAACACCCTATTTTGGAACTTGAATTTTTGGGACAATGTTAGCACATTGGCTGGCGAAGTTGATAGACCACAAAAGACATTCCCTGTGGCACTATTTGTGGCTGTGATTTTCACTTGTGTGGCTTATCTGATCCCACTTTTTGCTGTGATTGGTGCTGTCAATGTGGATCAGAGTAAATGGGATTCCGGGTTCCATGCCACTGCTGCTGAGATGATTGCTGGGAAGTGGCTAAAAATTTGGCTTGAAGTTGGGGCTGTGTTATCGGCAATTGGGTTATTTGAAGCTCAATTAAGTAGCAGTGCATATCAAATTTTGGGCATGGCTGATTTGGGATTTTTGCCGAAGTTTTTTGGTTTAAGGTCCAAGAAGTTCAACACTCCTTGGGTGGGCATATTGGTGTCAACTTTGATAACACTAGGGGTTTCGTATATGGACTTTCAAAACATAGTTGCATCAGCAAATTTCTTGTACAGTCTAGGGATGTTATTGGAATTTGCAGCATTTATTTGGCTGAGAATGAAGCAGCCACAATTGAAGAGGCCTTATACGGTGCCAATGAAGCTGCCTGGTTTGGTGATTATGTGCTTGATTCCATCTGGGTTTTTGGTTGTGATAATGGTTGTTGCTACAAAGATTGTTTATTTGGTGAGTGGGTTGATGACTTTGGGAGCCATTGGGTGGTACTTTTTTATGAAGTTTTTGAAGGCTAAGAATGTGATTAAGTTTAATGATGGTGGTGAAATTGAAGAAGGATGAGGCAAAGCTCTTGATTTAAATATGTAATTGACTTAATTTTCAAAATAACAAAAAATTGTGTAGGCATACAGAGTGAGGCTTGTGGCTTTGGGCTCAATATTCTTACTCAAAAAAATGGCATGTAAAAGTTGTAATGCGGACAATTTTTTTTTTTTTTTACCCTTTGATTGTGAACGTCTTAAATGAGTAGAAAAAATTACATATTCTCTACACTGATGCAATCGTTCCTCTTTTTTCTTTTCTTTTCTCTCCCCTAATATATCCGATTTCTATATATGCTATGAATTTCGAAAAAAAAAATTATTTAGTATTTTGGTTACAAGATGCAAGACAATTGATTTTTACCACATGCATGAAGATGAAGTTAAGATTTTTATTTTAAATTTCGGGACACGTGATCGTGCAGTCAACGATTGTGAGTTTAGTAATTAAAGTCTCGCAAATGTCACAATCTCTTAGGATATTAAATATTGTTACATTTATTAGGACCGATTCATACCAACCATTACCTAAAAGTTATAAAATCAACACTTTGGGTCAATGCAAACTTATATACATATATATAAGGATTTGGGCTTAGCTGTGCGAAGGATGCGTGAAAGATCAAAGACACAATAATTGGCAGAAAAGAAAAAAAAGATGTTATTTAAAGCCGACAAGATTAGATTCTTAGGAGTGGAGGATATGATTTCATGTTTCCTTGCCTTTTAACGCATGAATGAATGATTAAATGCCACTGTTTATAGAATTTTTTTTTTTTAATTTGATACTGATCCAAATTTTATTTTTTTATTTAATACTGGAAATTTCTTGAGTTGAGTGTTCATCCATCATGATACTGAAATTCATTTTTTTATTTTTTTTATTTTTCTTTATTAATTTATGTTTCAATTAATCAATATCTTCGATTGTTTATTTTCAAGCCCCCGTATTTTACTAGCCAAGCTGTTTAGTTGGTGAGTGATTTGGTGCAATGAAATCTTGCAGAAATTTTGTTAGTCGTTGAATTGGCTTGTCACAATGGCTTTACACCTAAGAAAACTATTTTACTCAATGATTTTGTATGAAAAATTAGGACTTTAGGCAGAAATCGGAGCACTTTGGGTCGCAAGAGGATTTGCTTTATGCAATTGTGAAATTTGATCAACTTTCATTACAAAAACTTTTATCAACTGTTTTTGTTAAAGATGTAGAATGCCTAAAGTTTAAGTTAATTTTTTTAATTTCTAACTTCATCACGATTTGAATTAGGTGGTCTCAGCTAAATACTTAATATAATCTTATTGTTTGACATTCTCAAACGATTAAAAAGTTAATAAATTAATAAAATATAATTATTTAATATTGTCAAGCGGTGAATGCCTTTTCTTTCTTAATATATAATTGAAAATTTTAGAGCTTGAATCACAGCATAAATTAAAATTTTAAAAATTAGGTTTAAATATTAATAATATAAATGCATACATAACAGTACTTAATTCATTTAAAACACTTTTCTTGATGGCCATTCATATTCAATGCATCTTATCTAAAAATAATGATGAAGAAAAATGTGACAACATACAAGAAAGTATAGCAATTACAACTGTACAAGTAAATCAATGTTTGTGGTTGCATGTAAATTTGACAAAACCCATATCATGTGGACCACTCAATGCCATCATAGTTGGCCACGCTGATTCAACAACACCAACAAACCCAATAATACGATTCCCAAGCAAACAGAAATTCGAGGCAAATAACACCTTACAAAGCAATGGGCCAAGAACAAGAAAGCATCTCCCAAGCTCCCTTTCTTGAAGATCAACAACAACAACAACAATCTACCATAACCGTAACCTCCAAGAAGTTATCCCTCCTCCCTCTCATCTTCCTCATCTACTTTGAGGTTGCCGGCGGCCCCTACGGTGAAGAACCTGCCGTAGGAGCGGCCGGGCCGCTCCTTGCTGTCTTGGGCTTCCTCATTTTCCCCTTCATTTGGAGCATTCCTGAGGCCCTAGTGACTGCTGAACTTGCCACAACTTTCCCTGGAAATGGTGGCTACGTCATTTGGGCTCACCATGCTTTTGGTCCCTTCTGGGGATCCCTAATGGGCTCCTGGAAATTCCTCAGCGGTGTCATAAACCTGGCCTCATATCCAATTCTTTGCATTGACTATCTCAAATTGGTCTTCCCGGTTTTTGCTTCAGGTTTTTCTCACCAGCTGGCAATTTTTGTGGTAACTTCAGTTTTGTCCTTTTTGAACTACACGGGCTTGGCTATAGTGGGTTACACAGCAGTCACTTTAGGTGTAGTTTCACTTATACCATTTCTACTTTTGACTGTGATTGCAATTCCTAAGATTGATTTTATGAGATGGGTTAGCTTAGGCCAAAATGGGGTGCCAAAAAATTGGAGATTATTTTTCAACACCCTTTTTTGGAACTTGAATTTTTGGGACAACGCAAGTACTTTGGCGGGTGAAGTTGAGCAACCCCAAAGCACTTTCCCAAAAGCACTTTTCTCAGCTGGGTTACTCACCTGTGCAGCCTATTTGCTACCACTTTTGGCTGCCACTGGGGCTGTACCATTAGATCAAGAAAATTGGGTTGATGGGTATTTTGCTGAAGTAGCTGAAATTATAGCCGGCAAATGGTTAAAAATTTGCATAGAAATTGGTGCTTGTTTATCGATCATTGGACTCTATGAAGCTCAGTTAAGTAGTTGTGCGTACCAAATTTTGGGCATGACTAATTTAGGATTTTTGCCAAAAGTTTTTGGATCAAGATCAAGTTGGTTTCACACGCCTTGGGTTGGAATTTTCATTTCAACATTAATAGCGTTAACGGTTTCTTATATGGATTTCGCAAATATAATTTCTTGTGTGAATTTCTTGTATAGTTTGGGAATGCTACTAGAATTTGCATCTTTTTTATGGCTAAGGAAAAAGTTGCCGGCAATAAAGAGGCCATTTAGGGTGCCGATGGAGATGCTTGGTTTGATTTTCATGTGCATAATTCCATCTGGGTTTCTGGTTTATGTGATGGTTGTTGCTACTAAAATGGTCTACATTGTGAGTGCTTTGTTGACATTTTTGGGGATTTTTTTATACTTTTTTATGAAGTTGTGTATATCAAACAAGTGGCTTGAGTTCAAGAATTTTGAAGAAAAGTTAGATAACGAGGATTTAGATTAGGTTCTTTTGAGTTTTAGAAACGTTTCAGTTGTATACTTGTATTAGTTTTCTATGTAGAAAATTAGAATGAGAATCAATGTTGGAAACTTTCACTGAACATATGGAGGAGGATAATTCATAATCATATTATTTCTTCTTTTATTGTGCTGAAGAAATAACTAATTAGAAAAAAATAGTTAAATATTTAGTAAAATGTTATGGTGAATTTCAAAACAGAGTATGTTTCCACTGTTGTAACATTATAAACTTGACTATAATAAACAAGCTTAAATTATTTACCCACATCTTTTTAATTTTCTTTTTTTCATTAACATTCTCAAACTTATACAAGGTGCCAAAACAAAGTCGCTTGATTCAAAATGCAATGAACTTCATACTTCATATCAAATATGATCATGACGACCGTATATTGATACACACAGACACACATACATATACACACTAGGGTTATGATATTAAAAAGAAAAGGAAGGTTTACAAATACGTAAAATATAATTGTACGAATCTGAAAACAATTAGGTTAAAATGGTAACTAAAAAGTGTCATAATTTATTATAGTGGATTTATTTGGTAAGTTGCACTTAAAAACCAGCCCCACGTTTATTTTTAAACAATAGTGCTATACATCTCAAATTTTTTATCCTAAAAAGTTATCCCAAATGATGTGTCATTAATTGATTGGTTAATAATTATTTACAAGATCCAAGTGAATTAATTGTATTATCTCACCAACTAATTAATAAATGACACATCATTTGAGATAACTTTTTGGGATAAAAAATTTGGGATATGTAGCATTACTGATTTTTAAAATGGCTGCCAAATTAAAAGAGAAAAAAATTATTATTGTTATTTTATTTATTTGTTTATTAATGAAGTTGTGTAGATCAAGGGTGTTTTAAAGAATTTTACATTAGAATTTTCAAGTGGATTCCCATGGAGAAAAATCAAAATTAAAGTGGACATATGATCCAAACAAAAATTATAATGTAGGACTGAAAATAAGATAAGGAACTGCAGAAACAATAGTTAATTGACACAAATAAATGAACATTTACTGTGGAGAAAGTATGAGAGCATAATTCTGATACCATAAAACATAAATAACTCACAAAACACCACGACTCAACTAACTATTATTAAAAAATTTTAAACAATTTTAATTTTTTTATTTATCTATATACCCCACCAGATAAATCTTTAAAAAAATTCTATTTAAAAAGGAAAAATAAACTCTAAATAATTTTTCTCTTTCATTATTAATGCCTTTAAAAAAAAAATCGTCGACATGTATGATAAATGATTTCTCGTTTATAGTTTTATTATCCAACGCCATGTCATATATTAGTATATGGTACAAACTACATGTCATCTGAATAATTCCGACAGACACATGGTGTATGTTGGTGCATTATATAGACGACTTATTTATTTAGTAATAGTTAACTACAAGACCTTTATGTTATACAAAAAACAACAATATGACGTTAACTATTACTAAATAGATAACTTTTTATATTATAGATGACTTTCATTGGGGGTCGCTCATCTATTAGATGATAAGTTTTATATTATGTAAAATTATTTATTTACCATCAAACAAATATATAATAAAATTTTGAAGTAAGCACAATGACAATTCTAATTATAATTGCAACTATTAATTACCATTAAAGGTATAATTATGATCATATTAACGATAACAAGATTATAAACTTCGGTCATATAAGTATACCTTTGCAGCAAGGGTGTTCAATGATAATCGGTCCTTGGGCTAATTGACCCGATCCTTAAATTAATCTTTACAAATAAAAGAATATATAAAACTCAAGAGTTATTGAAGCGCACACAAAAACCAATGGTCACAATTGCACCTTAAGTATATTAATCTCTATTTCATATTAATTTAGTTATTCTGTATTTAAATTGTTTACTTGTTGTTAGTTTAGTTAATTTGTTAACTTGGTTAGATTGTTACATATTATATTGTTATTAAAACTAAATATAAAATACTCATTACCAACAAATTCAACATAAAAATGGAACGATAGTGGTGCAATACTATTAGTAAAGAATGAAGAATAGGAGTCTTATTCTAAAAAATAAAAAAAAATAAAAAAAATTATGGTTGGGCTCGGCTAAAGCTTGAGCCCGACACTGACCCAACAAGAGTTTGGCCTGAGTTGTAGTTTGTCGGCTCGGGCTTTTAAAGAGTTCATTTTAATCATAGAATTGGGCTAGGGCTTGGAGTGGGCCCAGCCGGACTCATCCCCCTGTCAAGTCTAAAGTGAACCACAACCAAAACAAACAAATAAGCATTTATAATGATCAGAAGTCACAACATAAGGCCTTAATTCTTTTTTTTTTTTTTGAGAAAACATAAGGCCTTAATTCTGATCACTCAAGATAAAGTTTTTTTAGTTAAAAAAAAAAAAAAAATCAAAATGCGTCCGCAATACTTTACATTTTTTCTTTAATAAAACAAAGGAGACGCAAATAAGATTGATTGATTCATTTCGGTCAACAATAATGCTTGAAAAGTCTCTTGCTTCAGTCAGCCCCACCTAAAATTTTATAAATTGAACGTCATTTCAATTCAATCCAAATTATTGTCGGTGCGAATATTGTTTTATTATGATCTTGGTTGATATTAGACTTTTTTTTTTGCATTAACTATGATTAAAAAAAAAAAATCTTTCGTTTTAATAATTTTTTGAAGTTAATCATGTCATTAATTTGAATAATTATTGTTGGGATTTTATTTGCAATTTGAAATATGAAATTTGTCGAAGACCTTGAATTCATCAACCTTGGTCGGGGATCCATCTTTTTGTTCATGCCCATTTGATCCGTGGCTAAAAAGCTTTGAAAAGCAGGCGAAAATTGTGAAACTCCTCTCCTATAATTTAAAAAACAAGTTAAATCTTTCAAATTGGTATTTAGAATAATATGTGAAAGATAAAAGCAACTTATAGATGCTCTGGTTAAACAATTAATTTAACTATATAATGCTTTTTAATTTTACTTTTTAATCTTGTTCAATTGGTTCATTAGTTCACTCTCGTCTTGATGGTAAAAGATTAGGAGTACAATCAAATTTAAGAAAATATATTTAATTTGGGGTGAGTTGGGGATTTTATCAAAATATGAGCCTTACAAAAAGTGTTCAAACTGTATTTTAAATGAAAATAACTATACTTTTAAATAATAGCAAAACTAGCTCATTATATACCAGTTATGACTATGTTAGAGTAGATTTATAGTGAAGTACGAATCTTAACCACATACGCAAAGTAATAAATAATAAAAAATTTATTATAACTTTGATCGTGTGGTTATGAAGGGATCTCAACTCCTATGAAAGTACTCTATTAATGACATAATAATTAATTTAACAAGTTATTAAAATGAAAGATTCAGTGGACAAATGTGATTGGTAAAAATTAGGATACAGTGCTGAACTTTTTTTCTTTTTTCTTTTTTTTACTGAGCATTGAATCAATGATTAAGATTATTTTAAGTTTTTTTTTTATTTCTCTTGCCTAATAACTATTATTTTAGTACTCAGCAAAAAGTCAACTCAACACTGAATCATTATCCGATTAGTAAATATTAATTATTATGACTTAAAAATTAAGTTAATTTGATCTCACATTCCTATGATAGAAAGCCATGATATTTATATTGCTTTTCATCAAAATCATTATCTAAAATCGTATTTATTAAATATTATTAACTTTTATTTCAAAATTATAATTTTTTTTCTTCTTACATCATCTCAAATACAAATAAGACTTTATTATAAAAGTTAAAAGTTTAAGAATCCTAATACATGTCATACTAGCAAAAGTTATTCTTATTTTGAGAAAAGATTTTCAAACTAAGGTTCAGCATACATACTTATAAGTCCGGATAATTTTAAATTCTTTATTAAATAACCATATTGCTTGATTACAGTGACCAAATTGTCTTTCATCATAACATCATATAAAAAAAATGAAGATTTATATGATGATTTTTGAAAATAAAACGAGGTTCGGTAATTATTTCGCCAAACCATGAGTGTTGTTGAATGTCGACCCTTTAAAAAAACCCCCCATAATTTTGTAGTAGTAATCTTGAAACTGAAATCTAGTCAGCAAAGAAGAAAAAAAGAGAAGTTACCATTATCCACTTATCCACCACGTGTCGATCTCCTATCCATTTTGATTGATCGTACAATCTACGTGTCGCTCTCTGATTAACTATGATGCATCACATCGTCACGCCGACCTTCGAATGAGTCGTGACCCGCCGGCCCCCGGCGCGTAACGATCGTACCACATCAGACGGTCTCTCTAGTTTGGCTTATCCAATCCGGGTAACAACTAGTCACACATGAACTGTAGTGTTATCTCCAATTTGGTGGTACCAAAAATTTGTGCCCACAACATACGGAAGATTAGATTGTTTTGTTTTATTCAAATTATTTTAATCAAAACAAAAAACTATTTACAGTAATATTAAAGTTTACATTTACTATCAAATATTTAAAATTTATCGGACTCCTACTTCATAGCTCACTGATTGTTCTTATCTAGATTGAGATGGAAGATTCGAGTTCTTTACGTATAATACGATAATATATTTTCTCCTTTTTTTTAAATGTAGACCTTTGGAAAAAAAAAATCGAATAGTAAAAAATATAAAATTCTTTACAGAATATCTGATTAAGGATCTCACTTACTAGTCACTAGCATATAATAAATTATATTTAATACTTGTAGGTCTTTCATTTTGTTATCTCTAACATTGCCTTAAATTTGAAACTGACACATCGATGCATACATAACAATTATTATATGGTTCAATATAATTTTAATGCTAATTTAGTTTTTGTTTTTTTATTTTATTTAAGTGCTTAATTAACGGTGACCTATTCAATTAAATCGAAAAGAATAATCCAATTATTTCTATTGACCAATCGAATATTGAATTTTATTTCTATTGACCAATTATTTCTATTCAACTCCCTTAGATGGAAATTGGTTGAATAGCAAAATTTTTGTAAAACCCTTAAACATTAAACCGAGCCAACCAATTCATTGGTGGCAACAAACAAGCATTCGCATGATCACATTCAAATAAATAAATAAAATGGTAGTCGATTCATAACTTTTTATTCCAAGTTTTTACTTGATAACATTTCAATTAATTTGAATATATATATATATATATATATATATATATATAATATACACACACTAAAAAAATTAAAATTTTGGTGTCCGATTAGACTACGATACATAGCTCCTTTATAACGCGTCGCCACGTGGCACGAATCCTTTAATTAGAACAGTTTCTAGTTATCTAACGAACTTTCTATAAATAGCCGTTATAAACTTCGCCACCTAATTCAGAACCAAAAATCGAACAATGAAAATGGAATCTTCCGAGTTAATACCCAGACTCCCTGAAGAGCTAGGCCTCGAGTGCTTAACTCGCCTCCCTTACTCCACCCATCGCCTCGCCTCCGCAGTCTGCCGGCGTTGGCGCCAACTCATTCAAAGCCAAGACTTTTACTACCAAAGAAAAAATTCTGGGCACACCCACAAAGTTGCGTGCTTAGTTCAAGCTGAAAAAGAATCGGACGGTGGGAAAAAACCAGGCGAGTCACCGAGTTATCGACTCAGCGTGTTCGACCCGGTCGGTGGGGTATGGGACAGGATTGATCCGGCACCCGGGTATCCAAATGGGTTGCCGCTCTTTTGTCAGTTGGCGGGCTGCGAAGGCAAGCTTGTGGTGATGGGCGGGTGGGACCCGGAGAGTTACAGCCCCGTCGCCGACGTTTTCGTGTACGATTTCGGGATGCGGAGGTGGCGGAAAGGGAAGGATTTGCCGGCGAAGATGTCGTTTTTCGGGTGTGGATCTGCGGCGGTTCGGGTCTATGTTGCGGGCGGGCACGATCAGAATAAGAACGCGCTGAGGAGGGGGTGGGTCTACGATTTGAGGCGGGACGAATGGAGCGAGTTGACTCAGTTGAGTCAAGAGCGAGACGAGTGTGAGGGGGTGGTGATAGGGGATGAGTTTTGGGTAATCAGCGGGTATAACACTGAGAATCAAGGGGCTTTCGATGGAAGCGCTGACGTTTACGGGTTCGGATCCGGTCAGTGGAGGCGGGTTGAGGGGGTTTGGGAGGCTGGTCGGTGCCCGAGATCCAATGTTGGGGTGGGCAAAGATGGGAGGATATTTAGTTGGTCCGAGCTAGACTCCGTTGTACGGGCCGGGTTATGCGGGGTAGCGCTGGGCGATCGGGTTCTGGTTACCGGGTCGGAGTACCAAGGAGCTCCAAGTGGGTTTTATCTGGCGGAAATGGGGGAATGGCAAAAGGTGAAATTGGAAAAAATCAATGTGCCTGATGAATTTTCTGGGTTTGTTCAATCTGGTTGCTGCGTTGAGATCTAATAATAGATAGATCCAAAAAGTATGTCACATACAATTTTGTAGTGAATTTTACATCTATGGGACATGTATATAGTTTTGTAGTGAATTTTACATTTCATATATATATATATATATATATATATATATATATATATCTTGTGTAATTAGAAATTGTACAAAAGGTTAAATTTTTTAAGTGGCTCAAATGTTCTTAAAAAAATTTGTACGTGCTCTGTTTTGAACCGCAGTTTTGTAACTCTACTATCTTTGTGTTTAAGTTCTGCTTTTGTTACTCTCTGTTGGCTCTGGTTTATCGGCGTTGCGCAAATGTTACCATGATGTATAATAGTTTCGATTACCCAAAAAAAAAAAAAAACAAAACAAAAAAAGGATTTGGCTTTCGGTATAACTATCCAAAAAATTCTCATTAACTTATAAAAACCCATTTGTTCGGGTTCCAACCATTGTTGGAACTTTGACAGGGGTGTATTTGCCTCCCGCATTTAAAATATAATAGATTGCCCTCTTAATAATAATAGTATTATTAAAAAGACTTTCGATCAATCTCTTATTGTACATATCAATATATAAAAAAAAATATATCTCTAATTAATTTAATTAATTAATAAGTCACTTTTAAGTCATTAAAACAAAAAACAAACTCCTCTTAAATCAAAGCTAATAATATGTGAAGAATTTGATACCACCGACTATAGGACCATGATTCAGAATGATGCAATTTTATTTGTTGCATTACATAAGTGAAGTAGAAACCTTTTGTTTAATTAATAAATGAGTGGCTGCAAATCCTATACGATCAGTAATTATGTCGTCATAAATCAGTCTGAATCCAACAATTTCATCATGTCATCGATTATACGCAAACATCTCCTCCATGGACCATGGGCAGGCATTTTGGGGAATTGATTTATTAAACATATCAAGGGCTCCTCATTTAATAAAAGAATTGAAATAGATGAATTTTTATAATTTCTTTTTGTATTATTTTAATAATAACAGCGATTTTTATTTTTGTTTGGTAATAACAGCTGTTTAACCATGACACAATGTAATCGTTTTCTATTAATAAACTTTTAATTTCCAAAAAAAAAAAAACCAGGACACAAATTCTACTCCATTTTTTTTTCTTCCAATTAGCTATATCAGTTGAGTTGAACAATAATATTATAATTTTAATTAATGTATAATGCAAGCCTTAAATATTTTAATTCTTTGCGTTCTTAGATGAACCCCAGAATCGTAGGTCCACTAATCAGGTTAAATAGCTGCATCTACTCAATTTTAATATTTTAATCTCAATATTACGTGTTATGCGTTTGAAAATAATAAATTTTATAATTTATAAATTATTTAACTATCATCTAATATATAAATAATGTCACATTAATTAAAGTTAAATTAAAACTTAAATGTTGGAAGTGGAAGTCTAAAATTACTCTAAAAGTGAAGACGTTTATTTGTTCTTTGAAACTAATAAATTGATAAATTATACTTCTTTTATTTTATTTTAAAAGAATTTTTAGATTTTTTTTTTGGAAAAAGAAATTCACTCAAAATCAAAACAATTATTTGGTTTCAATATGCAAGTATTTTGAAACTTACGCACAGAGACAGTGGCTTGAAAGTCAAAGTAGTGCGTGTTGTTGTGGACATGAACAGCGGCGGTGCAGGTAGCGGAGTCGGAGGAACATCGACTTCATCGTGGGTCTCGACGACGTCGGTTTCAGCATCTGGGAAGAGGATTCTGAGAAATGAAACGGAGCTGAACATGGACCCACCTCAGGATTGCTCTGCTGGTCCCAAGGGTGACAATCTTTACAACTGGGTCGCCACCATCATTGGCCCTGCTGGTGAGGTTCCCCTAAGCTCTAACTCGCTCTCTTT
>CM059832.1:29387066-29484297 GCA_030444775.1 Atalantia buxifolia | reverse complement strand
GTATTGTTTATTTTAATGACTATGTTGCGATCATGTATTGTTGGGTCCATCTCATTTGGGGGCCCAAAAGCCCAAAGTCCAAATAAGTTTGTTTAGTTTGTAATTACTAAGTCTGACTTGGATGAAATTTACCATGTAATTTGGCTATAAAAGCAAGCGCTGCCCTACTGAATCGTAAGTGAAAATAGCGTGAAAAACAGCGGCAGCAGGGAAGAAAAGCCGCAAGAGAGAGAAAGTCAGTGTATAATGAACAGCGATTTTAATCTTTAATCGCCTGACGTGGTGAAATTAACCCGCTTTTCTTTCAAATTTTAAGGGTAAGTTTCTGCACGCCTCTACAATACTACTGGTCTTGATTTTTATTTTATTCTCTCCTTTATTATTTGAAAACCTACTTATTGTATACGCTTATTAAAATACATCGTAAGAATAAGCAATAGTGAGATTTCGATGTTGGTGAAATTTCAGTATTATCTAGAGAAGTTTTTGTACTGTAATCCCATTAATATAGTGGAAGTTTATATCGGACTACAGTCCCCGTGGTTTTTCCCGTTTTAGGTTTTCACGTAAAATTTGTGTCTCTTGTGGTTGGTTGTTGCTTTGGATTTATTGATTTATTTTTCTATTTGTGGTGCACATCCTATTTTAATCACACAAAGAAGAAAAGAGTTTATTTCCGCTGAATTTACAACTGCTTATAGTAGTCCCTTTCCCAACATGTATTTCCTACTCCGCACTCCAAAAGATGCCGACATACTCATTCAAAATGGAATTATTGGGCTGGGGGACAGTGAAATATTGTCAACTGCTCTCAAAAGCCTTAGAAAAGATACTCTGATGGATCGTGATTTCCTATATGCCCGTGGTCATTGATAATATACAGGCCTACTGCAAATCACCATGGCATAGTTGGAAAGCAAAATTGAAGCAAAATTATTTCAACACACCATGGGCATCTATCTCCGTCATTGCAGCTGTTATTCTTCTCTCCTCACCGTCGCACAAGCAGTTTGCTCTATCATCGCATTGTAGATTAATTTCACTTGTATTGCCAGTTGACTGTTTTGTGTACCTCAATCAGAAAAAAAGAGATAATCTTGTATAAATAAAATAAGAAAAAAAGTGGCAAAATACTTTAACAATCCATGGGCAACCATCGCTGTCATTAGGGCTGCCGTTAATTTGTAGTAACCATCATATGCAAACAGCTTGTCCCATGATAGCACTGTAAATTAATTTCTACTATTTCCAATAATTCGGAAAGATTTCACTTATTTTACAATTTTTTTTTGTCCTTTTTTGGCTCAATCTCAGAATATATAATAATAAAAACGGTTATCACATTCAGATGAATTTGCTAGTAACTGATCATTTTAAAATATTTCTTTAGTCTTTATAATTACGGAGTTAAAGATAAAATTAAATTTTGTATGTCCTAGTCCAACTAATGACAAGTAACAAATGGGCAACGGATCGTGCTGGGTTAAAGTCTTTTAAGAGAATGATAAGAAAATGGATCAATTTCACAATTAAAATAATTGAAGAACGATTGGACAGGGGATAGTCAAGCAGTGTCAAATTTTCTCCGCAACATTGACAAAGAAGCTATATTTTGTGCTGACGATTTGCAGTATTCGGTTCCTGTTCAAGATCTAAAGGACCATTGCAGATACCCTTTGCACAAGTGGAAGGCAAACTTGAAGCAAAATTATTTCAACACTCCATGGCCATCTATTTCTGTCATTGCGGCTGTTGTCCTCCTCCTACTGACTATTGTACAAACAGTTTGTTCTATCATCGTATCGTAGGAGTAGGATAATTTCTACTATTTTTCAAATCGTGTGTTTTCGGATGGATTTGATATTTTTAATATGCCAGTGTTTCTGTTTAGTTTAGTTCAATCACACAATGTACAAAAATGAGAGTGGTTGATTTTGTACTTGTCAATATTGGATGATGACTTAACTAAGATCTGTAATTGTGCCATGTTATATGGATCAGTGATTGCGCCAAATATATTAACTTTAACGAAATTTTATTTGTTTAAAAATAATAGTAATAATAATAATAGATGAACTAGGTTTTACATAGATCAAACTTGGTTCGGGTTTGTTGACTCGTGTATTGAGACCACGTGGCCACTTAATAAGAGATGAAGGACTCTGTTAATATAAATTGACAAGCTTGGTCTTGTTCGTCACATATATAAAAGGTTTGTTCATTATATAAATGAACTCATAACTGCTGCGGTTCCGTATGATTTGTTGCCAAAGTTCAAAAAGTTGAGGGTGTTATCTTTAGAACAATACCATGTCACTGAGTTAACTAATTCATTTGCAGAGTTGAGGCTTTTAAGGTGCCTCAACCTTGTTGGCAATACTATAAAAAGCTTACACGAGTCAACAAGCTCACCATTGAACTTGAAAGTTTTGATATTAAGAGACTCTTCTTGTCTGATCAAGTTGCCAACCAAAATGAAGAACCTCAAGAAGTTGTCTAATTTTATTGTGGGCAAGTATGGCTCTGTATCTGGTTCGATATATTTGAAGAATTTAAAATTTATTCGTGGAGAACTTTGTATCTCAGGATTAGATAACGTTAATGATTCACAGGATGCAAAAGAAGCCATGTTATGTGAGAAGCAGAATCTTAAAGCTTTGTCATTAGAATGGGGGTCTCAATTTGACATCTCAAGAGACGAAGCAATAGAAGAAAATGTGCTTGACATGCTCCAACGTCAAAAAGGTTTAAAAGGGCTGACAATCAGGCATTATGGTGGTGTAAGATTTCCATCTTCAGTCGCCAATCCATCATTCTCCATGATGGAGGTCCTTAACTTAGAAAATTGTAAAAATTGCACATCCTTGCTGACTCGATTGAGTTTAGTTAAACACATTGTTATTAAAGGGTTGAAGAAATTGAAAAGCATTGTTGTTGAGTTTTATGAAGAGTTGCCCAAATCTTTTTCTTTCACTCGCGACACTTAGCTTTGAGGATCCGCCAAAATGGGAGTATCGAGATACCAAATTCAATAAAAATGGTCTTGTCACAGAATTCTCTAGCCTCTGTGAACGTTTCATTATAAAATGTTCCAAATTCTGTGGAAAATTACCGGCGCATCTAGCCTCATTGGAGAAACTTATTGTTAGTAAATGTGGAGAGTTGGTAGTTTCACTCTCAAGCTTTCCGAAGCTCTGTAAATTAGAAATTGATGGATGCAAAGGACTTGTGTGCAACATGTCTCCAGTTGATGCTAAGTCTGTTGAGTGCAAGACTATTTCAAGTAGTTCATTCAAAACAGATGGATGCAAAAGGATGATATATTATGATTTTCCAGCTACTAGCTCTGTGACCGTTTCAAATCTTTTGGAGTTTGGAAAAATTTTAAAGCAAGGATTTGAGCTGGTAGAGGCTCTGTGGATCAGCGATTCTGACCAGATCGAGTCACAGCTTCGAACGGAGAAACCAGAACAAGGGCTACATGTTATCACCTTATTTGAAGAGGTATCAATTGAATAAAGTTTTCTTAAAATCCCTTTTTCTAAGATGGGCATATTCTACTCGCCTAAAGGATGCAAACGAACTTGCTCGAAGAGAAGGCATCTTACACTCTTGCTCGGAGGGCGTATATTCCTTTATTCCTCATATTCAAAAGCCCTGTTACAAGACTTTTACTTATTAAAGACTTTTTTTTTTGTCATAAGTCTTGTTTCATTTTCAGAGATCAACTTTTTTCTGAATAATTTGCGATCTCTAAGAATTGGAAAGGCCAGAATTATAAATTCCTTGCCTGAGGAAATTATAGCCAACAATTCACAACTACAAAGCTTATATATCAGTGGTTGTGATTCTCTGATTTTCATTGCAAGATGGAAGCTATCTTCATCTTTTAAAAGCCTTGAGATATGGGATTGTGAGAACTTGTAGCATTTGGTCGATGGTGAAAAGGATGATCCTTCTTTGTCTTTTTCATCTAGGACATTGAATCGCCTGAAGATAATTCATTGCCGAGAGATGACCAATTTATCATCAGGAATCCAGCTACATGAGGCACTTGAATATTTTGACATACTTGGTTGTCCAAAATTAGAGTCAAAACCCAATGGCCTAAATAATCTCAACTGTCTATAGTGTATTAAGATATATGATTGTCTAAGTCTTGTTTCATTTGCAGAAATAAGGCTTCTCGAAAGCATTTCAAGTGTTGTCATTGAAAGATGTGAGAAGTTTGAAGCCCTGCCCAATGACATGCATAAACTCAACTCTCTTCAACAATAGGTATTGTTGAATGTCCGAGAATTGGGTCATTTCCAAAAGGTGGTTTTCCCACCAAGTCTAACAACACTTTATATTGCTAGAGATGTGAAAGTGTTATGTCAGGCATTTATCTAGTAAGGGTTGAACAGGCATACCTCTCTTAGACGACTCCACATCCGTTGTTGTCTTAAAGCAAAGGCTTTTTTAGACGAGGAGATGGGAATGATAATGATTTTATTATTCTTTTGTTTTATGTGGATGAATGCTACTAAGATGAATAATCTGAAAAAATAGCTTAACAAGTCTTTTGCAATGAAGGACTTGAGATCGGCAAAATAGATTCTTGACATGAAGATTTCTCGTGACAGAAAAATTAGGAAGTCATGGTTTTCCCAAGAAGCATATATTGAAAGGATTCTTGAAAGATTTATCATGGGTAATGCGAAATATGTTTGTTCTCCACTTGTAGGCCATTTTACGCTTAGTTCTGAGCATTATCCTTCTAGTGAGAAAAAGAAGCAAGAAGTGAGAGGAGTTCTTTATGCTTCAGCAGTTGACAGTTTGATCTATACCATGGTTTGTGCAAGACTAGATATTGCTCATGTGCTTGGTGTAATCAATCTGTTTCTCTCCAATCTGGGCAAAGAACTTTGGACAATAATGAAGTGGATTTTCAAACATCTTAATGGTGCTTCCAAGGCATGTTTATATTTTAGTGGTGACAAACCTTTGCTACAAGTGAACACAAATGCAGATATAGTAGGAGATGTTGATTTGAAAATTCTTTTGGGATATTTGCTCACATTTACTTTGGAGGAGCAGATCTTATGGCCTCCGAGACTTCAGCAATGTTTCGCTTTGTCTATCACTGAAGCAGAACATTTTGCAATTACTGAAAATTTCAAAGAAACCTTGTGGATGAAGAATTTCCTACAAGAGCTGGATGTGAAACAAGATAACTATATTGTATACTGTGATAATTAGAGTGCTATTTACTTGGCAAAAAAATTGACATATCATTCGAAATCTAAGTATATTGATGAGAAATATCATTCGATAAGAGACATACTTGAGAAGAAAAAATTGTAGCTTGAAAAGATTCACACAATGGAGAATGTGTAACGCCCAAATTCCATTATTTTATTTTTTATTTTAATGAAATTTTTAAATGGCATTATTGTCCTTATAAATAGGGGTTATTCATGAGAGAATTTTTTGAAAATGGTTATTTTTCCAAAGTTATTAGGGCTTCTTAAAACTCCCTATAAATTCATATGTTTCCAATTATATAACCCTAATTCAACAACGCTCTTTTTCTTCTCTGCTGCTCTCAACGCTCTCACCAAACCGTATGGCTTTAAACGATTGTTTAGGAGAGAATTGGAGTGATTGGTATGTTATTTTTTTATTTTCCCCCTCAATACTCCTAATCACATTATCTAAGGTTTATAATGCATGATTTACATTGTGATTAGGTTTTTTTTAGGGTTTTGATTAATTAGGAGTTTGGTGAATCAACTCTTGGCATAATAAGCATGTAGGATGATTCTGGACAGCATGATATCTTGATTTTTAAACTTATATTTTGTGAACGAATTTTCTTAGGAAATTTACATTCTGAAACTAGACATGTAAAACTTCCTTAATAAATTTTATTTCATCAAATTCGATTTCGTTTTCAAATTAATATGTATTTTCGAAATAAGAACCACTGCGCTGGAAAACTGCGATTCCAGCATTCCCATTGGCTTTACGAAATTATTAGTACCACCAAATGAACTCGGAAAATTATGAAATTTTATATGGAAGTTAGTATACGTGTCTAGTAATTCCGGTTTTAATTTTATAATTTTCTGATTATTAATTTATTTTATAAAAATCCCAGAACCCGTTCTGTTTGGTAAAGGGTTATGTGAAAGCAGTTTCGAATTGGTTGAGAAATAAATAGTTTTGAAAATGTTTTTAATATCAGATTCTCTCAAAACTTTTACATGGGGTAATCATGGATGTCCAGAATTGTCCCATAGAGTATTGTGTCATTCTGAGTTTTAGATTAAGAGTTAAAATTCTAAGAATCAGACCTGTTCGGGAATGAATTAGAAAAGCATATTTTTAAAGTGAGATATTGATAGTTGATTTTGTATTTGTTTAAGGTATTGGAGGTGTTTAAGGCTCTTAGAGGCTTAGAGGTGTGTAGTTCGAATTATTTTACTGAAGTAAGTAACTTCATTCCTAGTATACTGGATATGTATAAGTACTTTGATATTATTATAAGTATAAATGTTTTTACACTATTAAGAAAATTAAATAATTTTCGTAACAAAATTAGTTTATGAAAAAATGTTTTCAAGCCTAAATTCTTTTTAACAAAGTATTTTATAAATGCTTTTTAAATATATAAGTTATTTTGTTATATGACTATGTTTTATGATTTTATGTGTAAAATAAGTTTCAAGCCTAAATTATTTTTATGGACTTCACGAATCTGATATGAATGTTTTATACTCATGTATGATTTCAGTTATTGATGATTGTATAGGATTTCTAATGTTTTGGCTCATTGTCCATAGTTATTCTGATTCTGATTCTGATCGTAATATATGATATATCTGTCTGGACCAGTACTGGGTTTCTGTTCTGATTGTGCACACAATATTCTAATTTTGTCTGGGCTAGGACATCAGAACTATAGCTGACACTATGTGACATGAGCTAACCTTTTGTTTTCTGCGAATGCGATATATGATTTGCTTTCGTAAGTAATCATGTTTTTGATATTCTGAATTACTATGAGTTTATGTTACTTTATCATGATATGATGTTTTTATGAAATTACGGATTATGATAGATATGTTTTTCTTATAAATAAAAGGAGGCTTACAATATTTTAGGTATCGATAGACCTAGTGTGTTAGGAATGATTTTCCTTACCGAGTTGACGATTTACCCATCGTCATTACTTTTTGCAGATTAAGTTCCTTGGAGAAGTGCGCTTAGCTTTGGAGTTAGTAATTTTCGTTTCCATTTGCCATTTGAATAAGAGGAGAAATAGACTCATGTCTCCACTTAGTTTATTTCTATTATGAACCTATAATTTGGAGTTGAGATTTTTATTATTTTTATGTTTCTGGAGAGTTTTTTTAGTGTCAGACTTTTGAACTTATGGATTTATTTGAATAAGTTTTGAGGTATTTCAGTTGGTAATTTGTGAGTAGAGATTATGATTTGTGAGTAACCTCCTTCTTCACGTGCTGCGCATGTGTTAGATTTAGGTGTTACAAAATGAATCATATATGATGACAAAGTCATTATCTAAAGAGAAGCTAAAAAGTTGTAAGCAAAGAGCGGGCTTGGTAGTGCCCTCCACGTAATCTGGAGGAGATGATTTTTTGGGTTCATCTCATTTGAGTGACCTAAAAGCCTAAAGTCGAAAAGGCTTGCTTAATGTGTAATTATCATTAAGCATTGGACTTAAATGAAATTTGCCAAAAAAATACATAAAAGCAAATAAGTGGAAATGGCAGCAATGTGAGAGAAAAGAGAACAATGACGTGGACAAGGTTTTCAATCTTTGATTAGGTAAATTAGAAGATGAATTTAACTCAACTTTCTCCTAAATTTAAAGAGTAAGTTTTTAGTATCACTCTCTGCAATCTTACTAGTTTTTATTTTTATTTTATCATTTTGTTGGCTATTATTTGAGATACCTACTTATTACAAAGACAAATATTAGGTTGTTACTGTAAGCCAAGATTGTTGAGATGCTTGATGTTATTAACTTATAGTATTATCTAGGGAAGAATTTGTACTGTAATCTCATTATTAATATAGTGGAAAATTGTATCGAACTACAATCCCGTTGTTTTTCATATTTTGAGTATTCTACAAAAAAATTTGTATCTCTTATAGCTGATTTATTACTTTGAATTGTGTTGGATTATTTTTCTATTTATTAATTCGTGATACACACCTCGTTTTAATTACACAGGGGAAAATAGTTTGTTTCCTTTTAATTTTGCAGCCGCTTGTGCCAGTTTCTTTCCCAATAATTCAAAAGTCAAGAAAGACCGGTGCAAAGGAACTGTACCAATCTAGAGTCAAGTTTAATGTGAGGACTAGCAAAAATCCACTTGACATCACATTTGATAAAGGAATTCTTAAATTCCATTTCTTACAATATATGAAAATATAGAGAGTTTTTGCAGAAATGTCCTTGTTTTCGAGAGAATGCATGGCTGCATATTGAGAGAATGCATACCCGATATTTGAATGACTACATAATAATCATGGTTATCTTGTACACACTCCAGAAGATGGGAAATTACTAATTCAAAATGGAATTATTGGACTGGGGAATAGTGAGAGATTGTCAAATATTTTTCTCAACCTCGTCAACGAGTGTCCGCTGGGTAAATGTTTCGGGTATAGTCATCTTTTTGAAGAAAAACAGAGCTACTGCAGATTGCCTTAGCAAAATTGGAAGGAAAATTTGAAGCAAAAATTATTTCAATACTCCATGGGCTTCTATTCTCCGTCGCTGGAGCTGTCATTCTTCTTGTGCTCACTTTGATACAAATAGTTTGCTCTGTGATCGCATTGAAGGTTAATTTAATTTCCACTATTTTTATTTTTTTTGTTTTCAGAAGTATTTCACCTAGTTAGAATTCACAGATCTTAAGTTTGATAGTTTGTTTGGCTAGCAAGAAAAATGACGGAAAGAGGAAGAAAAGTAATTGAACCAAAGAAATCTTTATTAAACTCAATACAATGAATTACAGTCATGTTTTACAATTTATACTGATGATTAACAGTAATAACAAACTCTGATACAGCTGTAACACTTCTATTGGTTAACCTAAAACTAATTACAACAATCCTAACTAACTTCTCCAGCTCAGCTATTCAGGTCAGCAATCCTTGTCACACAAATCTTAGCCACTGATATGCTGCTGTTGATTAAACATCTCAACACCCCTCCTCAAGCTTAACGGTCGTAGAACAACATTAAGCTTGTCTCTATAGTAATTGAAAAAGGAGTAAGCCATAGGCTTTGTTAGCACATCAGCAATGTTCCATTCACTAGGCACATACTTGATTTCCACTTGTTTACTTGTCACCTTCTCTCTTATAAAATGTACATCTAATTCTATATGCTTGGTTTTAGCATGATACACTGGATTAGTTGCTAATGCAGCAGCACCATTGTTGTCACACCAGATTGTTGGTGTTTCTCTTAATCTTAAGTTCTTTAAGTAAGGCTTGAATCCAAATGATTTCTGCACATGTTGTTGATAAAGCTCTATATTCTGACTCTGTGCTGGATTTAGCTACTGTTTGTTGCTTCTTTGAAGACCATGAAATAAGATTCTATCAAAGATAAACACAGTATGCTTCAACTAATTTTCTGTCATCAACATCACTCACCCAATCTGCATCAGTATATGCACTTAAGACTATATCACCACCTGGTTTAAACAGCAAGCCATAATCTTCAGTTGCTTTTAAGTACCTTCGAATTCTTTTACAAGCATTCCAGTGCTTCTTTGTAGGTGCAGCAAGAAATTGACTCAACTTGTTTACTGAAAAAGCAAGTTCTGGCCTTGTGAGTACCAAATACTGTAATGCACCTATTATGCTTCTATATTCAGTGATATTAACAATCAAATTATCCTCATTTCCTGCTCTTCTTAGTTTCTGTCCCGTATTCATTGGAGTATCACTTTCTCTGCAGTTTTTCATGTTAGTTCTTGTGAGTAAATCTCTTAGATATTTGACTTATGAGAGATGTAAGCAGCCCTCTGTACCTTGAGTAACTTCAATGCCAATAAAGTAACTGAATACTCCAAGAACTTTTAAAGCAAAAGTATCTCCAAGATTTTTAATGAAACTCTCAATCACTGTATTATTTTCTCCAGTGATTAGCATATCATCCACATATACTAAAACAATCACAATTCCTCCAAGTTCATGTTTAAAAAACAAAGATGAATCTGCTCTTGAGTTCTGAAACCCCCACTGCAACAAGACTTTCCCTAATCTATCAAACCAGGCTCTAGGAGCCTGTTTCAGACCATAAAGAGCCTTAAGCAATTTACAAACATGACCAGATGGATACCAGACAAATCCCTCAGGTTGAAACATATATACATCTTCATTGAACTCCCCATTAAGGAAAGCATTGTTGATGTCAAGTTGCCGGATTTTCTAGCTCTTCATAACAGCAAGACTAAGTATAATTCGCACAGTAGATTGCTTAACCACTGGACTAAAAATCTCAAAATAATCAATACCAGGGGTTTAATGAAACCCCTTTGCAACCAAACGTGCTTTATACTTAGAGACAGAGCCATTTGCATTATGCTTAATGCGAAACACCCACTTACAACCAACAACTTTAGTAGCTTGAGAGGCTGGAACAAGAATCCAAGTTTTATTTTTCATAAGTGCATCATACTCAGCCTGCATTACTGCTTTCCATTTAGGGTCTGAAAGAGCTTGACAAATTGTAGCAGGTTCCTATTCTTTAAGAACAGAAGAAAATGCAAGAAACTTTGGCTTAAATATACCTGCTTTTGCTCTTATAACCATTGGGTGAGTTGGCAGTGGAACATGATCAGAGACAGATGGTTGTAGATTGGGCACTATAGATGAAGATGAAGATGAGTGTGGAGAATTATAGGACATACTATGATAAGGATCAGTGAAAGATGGATTTTGAGGGAAAAATGATGAGGATGATGAAGAACTTGAAGAGGAAGAGGAAGCTGGGACTGAATCTAAATTGTCAAGTCGTCAGACATTATTGTCACTGAGCCTGAAGAATCATGAAGAGGAACTAACATAGAAGAGGTTTTAAACATAGGATGTCTATACTCAGAGACAAAGGCTGAAGATTGTTGAGAAAAGAGAGGATCAGTGGAGAAAGGAAATTCAAATTCATTAAACACCACATGCCTAGCAACATAGATAACACCTTTTGGACTTAGACACTTGTGACCCTTGTGGTCTATACTATAACCAATAAACAAACACTTTGTAGTATGAAAATTTAGTTTGTGTTTGTTATAGAATCTCAAATAAGGAAAACATGAACAGCCAAAACATTTAAGAAAGGCATAGTCAGGTTTGTGTTTAAAAAGGATTTCAAAGGGTGATTTGTGTGTGGGCAGAACAGAAGTTGGCAATCTATTAATAAGAAAAGCTGACGTTGAGAATGCTTCCCACCAGAAACTTAGAGGTAATTTGGCTTGTGCAAGAAGATTTAAACCCATCTCTACAAGGTGTCTGTGTTTTCTCTCCATTGTTCCATTTTGATGGTGTGTATGAGAACAAGGATGCCTGAATAGGATTTCATGTTTGTGAAGATAAGGTACAAATGATCTGAACTCACCCCCCAATCTGCCTGTAAGATTTAATGGCTTTGTCAAATTGTTTTTCAACCTGAGTTCGAAAAATGATGAAGACAGATAGAGCCTGGGATTTGGTTTTCAAAGGATAAACCCAAGTATATCTACTATAATCATTAACAAAGCTAATATAGTATTTGTAACCATTTAGAGAAATGATGGGTGATGGACCTCATAAGTCAGTATGTATAAGTTCTAAAAGAGAGGATGTTTTGATCTCAGTGACTCCAAAATGCAGTTTATGAATTTTTCCATATTGACAGGCATCACAAAAGTCAGGAAATGGAGTTTTATTACTGTATTGCAGATGTTTACAGTTAGTGAGTACATGTTTCAAGACCTTTGAACTAGGATGACCAAGTTGCCTATGTAAAACATTTATTGGAGTACTAGAAATTGTGCTGGAATGACATTGGATTTGAGTATCTGATCTATAATAAGACTGCAAATCATTTGAACAATGTGACATCATAAACACAGGTACTAAACATGAATCTTTGTTAGCAGTTGAAAGAAACACTTGATTAGTTTTATTTCTAGGTCAAGTTTCAGCTTATACAGACCTTTCATAGCCACACCTTCCAGCAGAACTGTCCTCTTCTTCTTGTCCTTGAGAAAGCAAGTATTTCCATAAAATTCAATGATCAAAGAATTATCAGTTGTTAGCTTAGAAATGCTTAAGAGATTTTTGGTAATGTATGGCACAAACAGAAGATTTTTAAGCAATAATTTGTTATTTCCAACTGCTAAATGAGTACTTCCTATATGAGAAATAGTAAGGCCATATCCATTTCTAATTATAAGCTTTTCATTACCTTCATAAGGTTCACTGAGACTGAGATTGTTGAGATCATTAGTGAGATAATGAGTTGCTCCACTGCCCAGGTACCAGCCATCATCCATTATAGTTTCTGGTGTTGCCATATAGCAGACATATTTCTCTGATTATAACCTTGATTGAATCCTGGATTATAGTTTCCTTGATGTGGATACCTCATTGCTGGAACAAAATCCTTATTGAATCGATTTTTATAGATATCAGCAGTGTGTCCTATAGTAAAACACGCTTGACATCTAGGTTGATACTACTGTGATAAAAATTTTCCAGGCATCTGTGTTCTGCCACCTTGATTCTAAGTTCTTCTTCCATACATATTATTTCCTCTGCCACATTTCTTTCCTCTGTAGTGATTTCCTCCTTGTTCATTGGTTCTAAAATTTCCTTGCATCATGTATCCAGGATTTTCAGATCTCACAACATCTTGACTAAAAGTAAATTTTGAGTTATAAGCACCTAAACCTTTCTTCTTGTTTGGTCCTTTCTGAGCAAAATTTGCAGCAAGCCAGATTTGCTTCCATAGCTTCAGCTAAAGCTTGTTGTTCCAATATTCCTTCATGTGTCATTAACATTGAGAGTGAATCCGATAGATCAAGATCTTGTCTTTTTTCTGTGATCAGCACTGCTACAGGATTGAAATCAGAAACAATTCCTCTTAGCACAATCATCATGAAATCATAGTCACTCATTGGTGCTCCTGCTGCTGCCATGCTATCTGCTATTCCTTTCATTTTGTGAAAATAGTCATAAACATTCATATCATTCTTCTTTGTCATCATCATTTGATTCTTTAGTTGTAATGCTCTAGTTTTGTTTTGTGAGCCAGAGAGCTTTTCCAAAGCTTTCCAGACTTCAAAAGAAGTTTTACAACCAAGAATGATGCCAAGAACACTCTCAGTCATGGAAGAGAGTAACCAACCTAACAATTCTTGCTAATCGGTTAAACTTCCAAATCACAAATTCAGAGCTTGGAATCCTCTGATTTGTGAATGGTGCTGTGATTGAACCGTCAATATAGTCTTCTAATCCATTTTATTGAATAGATACCAACACTTGCATTCTCTAGATCAAATAATTTGATATGTCAAGCTTAATTGGCGTAGGGAAGGTATACGAAACAACTGTGGTGTGATTAGTAGTTTGATTTGAGCTTGATGATGCCATCCGGCTCTGATACCAAGTTAGAATTCACAGATCTTAAGTTTGATAGCTTGTTTGGCTAGCATGAAAAATGATGGAAAGAGGAAGAAAAGTAATTGAACCAGAGAAATCTTTATTAAACTCAATACAATGAATTACAGTCATGTTTTACAATTTATATTGATGATTAACAGTAATAACAAACTCTGATGCAGCTGTAACACTTCTATTGGTTAACTTGAAACTAATTACAACAATCCTAACTAACTTCTCCAGCTCAGCTATCCAGGTCAGTAATCCTTGTCACACAAATCTTAGCCACTAATCTGCTACTGTTGATTAAACATCTCAACACACCTGTATTGTTGTTCGTACTAGTAGTGCTTTTGTATTGTGTAGCTTAATCACAGGACAGGATCGATGTTAAATAAAATAATAAGAGCGCAAGAGATTATGTTCTTCTGATTGGTTGATTATGACTTTCAGGTGAAATTGCAATCAGCTAGTCTTTATCATATGTCTTGCCTTGTGACTTTCACTAGATCCATTAAGAACATAACGTAGCTAACTCCAATAATTCTCTCGCAACCTCTTCTCTCAATATACCTCGTTTATTAATTTTACTCTTTCTAACACCACCTTCAATCCCCTTCATAAATTAATAAGAAACTGCATTTATAATCTATTTTGAAACCTTGAATTTACATATATAATCAACTCTTTGTTACTTAAGTTTTTCCTTGTTATTTTAATAGGTGCAGAGATGAGAAGTTGTATAAAAAGTGAATTGTGCAGGCCGCAGGGTTTTCAATAGATTTTTATTTGTCTTGTTAACTTTACGTGTAATTTCATGTATAGTTGTGAAAAATAAAAACAGGGTTTTAATAGGATTACTGAGGTGGTGCCAATAGTGCTTCCCAATGCGGTATCCCACATCAAGACCAATTATTTCTTTAAAACAAAAAAAAAAACAAAAAGACCAATGGGTCAGGCAACCTGACTGTGCATGAACCCGAAGATTTCATATAAAAGTATACCCAAGTATGCATGATGGAAATAACTCTAATTTTATCCCACAAAGTTGATTAAAACTTTATCGGTGGATTTATAAACACTTAGACTCACTCTCCTTATTAGTTGGTTTTAAGAATGGGTTCTACTTCAAAGAAACCTAATAAGTTTGAGTTTTTCCATTGTAAAGAAAATAGTTCTAGTTCTAAATAAAATCCAATAACAATGTATAGACAAAAATCAGAACTAATTTTTTTATAAGAGATAAAAAAAATTGTCTCATAATCAAAATTTTTTGTCTGAAACTTTTTTTTCCGATAATAATGGTGTACTAACTATAGTACTAACTTTAATAAGTATATCACTACTGAATAAAATCATTTAGGGGAAAAAAAAAACATCTTACACCCGTTCTCTTCTTCCTTAGCCCTTGCTAAGTGCTCCTCCTGTACCAAAAAAAAAAATCATTTAAGGAAAAAAACACCGTATTACAGATACTATAACTATGCTAATCACCGTTCGCCAATTTGTATCAATCTTTTTTAAACTAAAATTGATGGTGTGGACTGGACTGAACTAATTGATTAGTAAAGAGTTAAGTCAAACAAGAATAATTGACAGATAATATTAAAGCGTACATCTTCTTTGTGATATATATTTTAAGCTTTATTACTATTTATAACGATCAAAAGCGAAAAGAACCTGCTCTAAGTTTTACGTTTGCTTACGATCAAGTTCAAGAATATGAAATGCTTTATTCTTAAAACACATCGTATTTTATCATTTGAGGGGAATCAACTAAAGGAGCCACTTGAATAATGTACCCAAAGAGATTCAAAACAAGAGAATGGTTATGTCCCCAAGCAAGGAATTAATATTTTATCATGTCCGCATGCCTATAAAAACGAGTTAATCTGTGTGCAGAAGAACTATTTCTGAGGCCGAAGGCTTTTTATCTACGGTATGTCCACAAATTTCCTCTTTTCATCTTCACTTCTCGTGATAGTTATTATAGTGTGTTCTAGGATATCTGCGGGTGCTAGTTAATTAGCTTGAGAGATAAGATTTTTTGGACTGGTACTAGCCAACCAGAGGTACTGTTCGTGTGGGTGAGTTGCTGTGTAGCCGTGTAGGCAATTAAGTGCGTCAATTCGGTCGATTTTAACGTTGTTTTTATTGATATTTTAATCTTATTTTTTGTGGCAGTTTTAAGTTTCTCGTTCTTCAACTTGAGATCACTCTAAATAGATGCATCTTTATTACTCTGTTGTTAGTTAAAGATAGCTTCAATTTAATATTTTGGATAATATCAAGAAACTACTAGGAGTATCAAAACTTTCTTAAAACTACCCAAGTTATCCGATGATATTACCCAACTAGTTTCCTATTAGCTTGTGTTAGAGAATCTTGATAAAGAGACTACCATGCCCCTGCCTCAATAGTTTCAAACAATTTTTTTTTTCATTATATTTTTTTTTTAAGGAAGAGGGGTGGGTAAATAATTTCTTTTTTCCTCCTACCATCATCAAAATTTGAATTCGGGTGACTAGTCAGTTAAAGCCGTTTGAAACTTGAGATTTTTATAGTTAACTAGTTATACAGTTTCAGTTATTTCCTTTTATGTCGCATTGGAGTTGCCTGGTCTCATATATTCTTGTAATTGCAGCAAGCAACCAAAATATGGACAACAAGGACCATGCATCCATAGATATGGAGAGCTTAGCAAGTTCCCTGAGTGGGAAGTTCCAGACCTTGCGTTATCCCTCATCCGAAGCGAGTTGCATCTACAGAATTCCTCAGACCAGTCGGTGTTTCCATCCAATTGATTACACTCCGCATATTGTTTCAATCGGCCCGCTTCATCATGGTAACCCAGAGTTACAAGCAATGGAAGAGCATAATGTCACGGGACGAGAGGTTCCGAACCCGTGCGGCACTCCCGCATTCGGTGCTACGAGAGTAAGCCTAGTGGAAGTGGCACAATAAGGTTTCGCCTCGGGCTCATCATCAGGAGAACGGCTCCAGTTCCCAACCAGTGTGTAGGGCTTCGCCTAAATCCCCCTTCAGTGTTAAGTCCTCGACTAGCGACAAGCTCCCCAAACTCAAGGGATCTAGGATCATTGTATTCCCCACACGCCCTCTTCTGAAGCGCATCTCCTACAATCAGCACAACCAGTATCGATATTAGCGTACAGGCGCATATCGCGGGTGTCACACTTGCGGACCGTGACAATAAACTAAGATACTTGCATCACTTTCTTCGACGAACTAAGGTAAGCATGGCACATTTCCTTGAATTTGTAAAGAAAAAGGAGACGGAGTTGCGCAATTGTTATGCAGACACCATTGATCTTGAAAGAGATGAGTTCATAACGATGATTTTAGTGGATGCTGTCTTTCTCATTGAGTTCTTTCTTAGAGCAGTTCATTTTCCTACTTTTATGACTGATGATGATATGTTACATAAGTTGAGTCTCCTGGGTATTGGAATGAAATATGACATGTACCTGCTAGAAAATCAGCTTCCATTATTTATTCTCAGTGAGTTGTTTGATCTAGCCAAAACGACAACCGACGATGATAACATTTATGAGGGAATTTCCCTCATGACTCTTGCCCGTTCATGGTTCTCCCGTGATCTCATTCTTCCAACAATGGATGCTGAGAATTTGATAGGAGTCCACTTTTACAATGCTAAACACTTTCTTGATCTGATTATACTCTGTCTCCACTCTCTTCAGCCACCCCAGTCACCCGCCGAAAGTGAATTCCCTTACCGAAACATACCTGGTGCGAAGGAACTTTATCGAGCTGGCGTCGAGTTTAAATCAGGGTCACGCAAAAATCAACTTGACATCAAATTCTATGGAGGGACTCTGGAAATTCCGATTTTTGGTTTGGGTGATCTAACAGGGCGTTTCTACAGAAATCTTCTGGTTTTCGAGGCTATGCATGTATGTCCCGTCAAATATTTTAACGACTATGTCATAATCATGAGTTACTTTCTAGTGACACCAAAAGATGCGGATATACTCATTCAAAATGAGATAATCAAGATGGGGGATAGTGAAAAATTGTCAACTGTTTTCCGTAGCCTTATTAAAGATTGCGTGAGGGGTAATGATTTCCAATATGCTGATCTCGTTAGAGCTCTACAGGCCTATTGCAAATTTCCAACGCACAGGTGGAAGGCAAATTTGAAGCAAAATTATTTCAACACTACATGGGCATCTATCTCTGTCATTGCACCTGTTATTCTCCTCCTACTCACCGTCACACAAACAATTTGTTCTATCATCGCATTATAGATTAATTTCTAGAGCTTTCAAACTATGTGTTTTTTGGCTTGTGTACATCAATCACAGAATAAGAGAGATTCATTGTGTAGTTGTGCTAAGTTTGATTTTGAATAATTACTCTATCACCGGTAATTATAGTTTGACTTTTATTATAGTTCTCCAATAGTATTTTCAAAATTATTTTATTAAAATTGAATCATTAATTTAATGTAAGGATTAAAATTTATTCCACTATCATTAATTTTCTTGGAATTTTTATACAGAACCAATGAATGAATTATTTATTATACACCCTGTGATTGGGCTACGCGAAACAGAAGCACTAGTACAAACAATAGAAGCGAAATCCTTCCATGAAGTTTCTGGAAAGCAATTAACAGCAAGCTTTACAGAACTCTCCCCAAGATCTTTGATCAGATTCTACAAGATGCTTCCCTTAACAATCTGAATTGCTTAACAAATGATGTATGAATGACCAAGATGATGATTGTGGTAAAAAACAAACAAAGAATTGAATTAAAAGCAAGAAATCACAGAACCCAGCTAGTTAACGTGGTTCAGTCAATTTGCATTGACCTACATCCACGGGGGAACAAATTCATCAGCTTCATTGATTTGATCAAGTCTTGTTTACAGAGATTACAAAGCACTACACAAGAACAAGAAAGCTTCTATCTCTCAAGCTTACTTTCTCTCTCTAGAATGCTCTCGTTCTCTCCTCTAAAACTCTCTCTCTGCTCAGCTGTGTATAACAGCTTTATCAACAAACCCAGAGACATTTCCCAGAAACGCTCGTGATGATCTTGTGCAGTAACGGTTTCTTAACAACTTTCTCATAGCACGTGTTTTGCATATGCTTCATTAATCCAAAAACGGCAAGGCTGCTAACAGAGTCTTAGCAAATCAAGAAAATGTTTTGCTTCTGGGAGAATTTCAAGACAACTATTTCGGAACCAACGGGTACTTGTGATCGAGGAAAGTCCCTCGTAATAGCCACCGTAGGCTGCTATTTTGGCTAGTTCAAACAATTCGAGAATTGTCCATAATGTATTAGTTCGTTGCAGAAAGTAATGAAGGTACATTATTTCATCCTCTTCCATGGCTTTCACCTCTTTATTACTATGATGAAGTGAGCCAATTGAAACCATTTTTGCACTGTAATCACCTAGATGTAAACTCCCTTTGGATAAGGGATGCAAGATCGCGAACTTTTTTCTCAAAGAATCCACAACATCACGGAATTATCCATCACCTATTTGTTTGCTGTGTGGCAGCAAACAAAGTAAATGAAAAACAGTAATTGCATACAGAAAAAAAAAATTGAATTAATTGCAGAATTTTGAGTGTTCAGGATGTAAATGCATAATGCTTAAATATTATTAGTTAATTCAATGCTTAACACATAACTCATAAGTATAAATCTTTATCCACAAGTGTCTAATAGAAACAAAAAGAAAATTGGGATGGAGGAGAAAATATAAATCTTTATCCATAAGTGTTAAATAGAAGCAAATAGAAAATTGGGATTGAGGAGAACACTGACATATAAATAGTATTTTAATACAATACAATCTAGACCCATTTATATGGGTTTATTTTACACACCTTTCATCGTATTAATTACCTTTTTTTTTTTTGTTTAAACCACGAGTTGGTCTTGAGAGAGTCCTAACTGTGGGAGGCATCTTTAAGTCCGTACCACAACTCAGACTAATCCCCGCTCGCACTGGGTCGGCCCGTAAGGGATAAAATGCTGGCCAAAGTGGTGACTCCATACGAGCGCGGGTCTTGAACCCTTGACCTCTCTTAAGGAGTGAGAGTGCCGAACCACTCACACCAACTAACTTTGGTTTATTAACCGCCTTTTTAATACAATGCAATGCAATCAGAAATTGCAGGCAAATGTGTATTAGTATAAGAGTAACTCTTGTACAAACTACAAACTGATTTGGCATTAATTCATTGGTTAAATAAAAATAAAAAATAATAAAAATAGATTATGTGGGTCAAGAGATATTTAATTCAATAAATTTTATCATGTCATATCAGTTTGTACAAAATAAATTTATACGAAAATTTGTGACTATATTATTACTCTTAGTATAAAAACGGTATTTTTATTCAATATAATACAATGTAATGTAAGTTGTCAAACATGCCCTATATGTATTCTTTTTATTGAGTATATTTATTGAAAAATAAGTGATAGTTGATTCTTTTCAGAAGTCTTTCTTTTTTCTTCAACTGAACACGTTGCTTACTTATAAAATTGAATAGTTTTGTTTCCTCTTTCTAAGTAACACGTTAACAACCAGATCACGTTCAAAAAATCGATTAAACTGAATTCGAACAATTTAAAAGGTAACTATGGGGGATTTTAAAAAAAAAATTATTTTAAAACCCAGGCTCCGGGCCCTTATGCGTCGAGAGTAGCGCTGGACCTTGGGCCTAGATTTTTGTCCATACCAAAGAGCATGTTTGATTAACTCAATAAATATGTAAGCCTGCATGTGTAAAGTTTAGAGGGAGAGTCCTGGACAGTTGTATATGTCTGAGCTAAGCCCAAACCGGGCTGGATCTGCTTTTGAACAATTGGTTAAAACATTTATACCCAAAGTTGAATAAAATTTCAACAATGTCCGCTTGAAAGGAAACTAACTATTGTAGCAAGCATGCAGTTTCACACTTCTTACTGATGCAACTTCGGTTGCGCCCACGGCTATAATCAGAACATGTCTTCATTGAATCGATAGAATCCTTCAACGTATATACTCTCGCACTTAGCCAAAATGAATAAAAAAAAAAATGGTCTGGACAAGATTAAACTAATTGATTAGTAAAGAACTTAAACTAGAACAATTGATAGATGATATCAAAGCGTAAATCATCTTTGTGATATATGTTTTAAGCTTTATATTTTATTCTAGCAGTCAAAAGCGAAACGGACCTGCTTTTTAAGTTTTACATACTTAAGACGAAGTTTAAGAATATTTTAAATGCTTTATTCTTAAATCACATTGTCCGGAAATTACCGTACTTTATTCGTATTCTACCATTTGAGGGGAATCAACTAAAGCTGCCACTTGATTTTATCCCAGGAGATTCAAAACAAGAGAACTGTTATGTCCTGAAGCAAGGAATTAATATATTATCAATTCCGGATGTCCATGAAAACAAGTTAATCAGTATGGAGAAGAACAATTTCTGAGGCTGAAGGTTCTTTTTTCTACGGCATGTAAGCAAATTTTCTCTTTCCATCTTCGCTTCTTTTGATAGTTATTATTCTACGGGTGTTCTAGGACATTGCTAGTTAATTAGCTTAACCGGTAAAATTTTTGGGATGACACTAAAAGTTTTGGTCCAAACTCTGCTCGCGCGATGGGAGTTGCGATGACATCAGGCCTATAAAAAAATAAAAACATAATTAAGCAGAAACTAAAACAGTTATATAAAATACTATTTTATCTGTAAACTGGCTCTTTGTTGCTAGGGGTGGCAGTTTGGGATTTTAAATGAGTGGATAATTAATATTCAGGGTAAAATTCGTGCCATTAGTTTGATAATGGTGCTGAATTCGGGTTTGGATATTTGATTTCCCAATTCATTTTTAATTATATTGTAATTATTTGATTGTTAATGACAGAAGATATACAGGCCTACTGCAAATCACCATGGCGCAGTTGGAAGGCAAACTTGAAGCAAAATTATTTCATCACACCAAGGGCATCTATCTCCGTCATTGCAGCTGTTATTCTTCTTCTCCTCACCGTAACACATGCAGTTTGCTCTATCATCGCATTGTAGATTAATTTCGCTTGCATTGGCCAGTTGACTGTTTTGTGTGCCTCAATCAGAATAAAAGAGATAATCATGTATAGATAAAATAAGAAAAAAAGGGGGTAAAAATACTTTAGCAATATATCCATGGACAACCATCGCTGTCATTAGAGCTGCTGTTAATCTTGTAGTAACGATCATATGCAAACAGCTTGTCCCATGATGGCACTGTAAATTAATTTCTGCTATTTCCAATAATTCGGAAAGATTTCACTTGTTTTGCAAATTTTTTTTTAGCTCAATCTCAGAATATATAATAATAAAAGTGGTTGATTAATTACTTGTGATCAGCTGGTTATGATATTCAGATGAAATTGCTAGTAACTGATCGTTTTAAAATATTTCTTTAGTCTTTACACTTTCGGAGTTAAAGATAAAATCACACTTTTTATGTCCTGGTCCAACTGATGACAAATAAGAAATGGCCAACAGATCGTGCTCGGTTAAAGTCTTTTAGGCAAATGATAAGGAAATGGATAAATTTCACCATTAAAACAATTGGGGAATAATGACTGATTATGAGAAATTTATATAGATATTGAAAGATAGAAAAGGTAATGATAAAATTAAGATAATTGAAAAATAATGATTTTGTCTTAATGAATAATAAGATGGAGAAAATCAATTATTTGATCAATATAATTGATTGTTTGTTTTGTTTCTATTAATATTGTTTGATTCTTTTTCAGCACGATCTATTAGGCCAAGATCCATCTATGCTATTTACCAGCATGTACTGCCCGCCAAAATTAGAGATTATTTAGTTAATCATCATTATCATCATTATTGTTGTTATTATTATTATTTTGATAATATGGCTATATATTATTGATACAATATAAGTTTGACACAGAGAATGATATATTTTTGAGTTTACAGAATTGGGTTTATAAATTTTGAGGGCTGATAAATTCTGGTGATTTGTATTCTGCTGTAGATTTTGAAAGTTGTGATGGGTATTCCAATCTTTTCTTAAGTGTTTGCCTGCAAAGAAGGGGATAGATCATAATTGTCCTCGTTAGGGGTGTTCCCAAAAAAGATTCTCGATCCATAATTTGGCTGGATTACAGATTTTTTAATCAAATCCAAACTGCGGATGGAAGAAATTATCAATTCGAAATACAAATTTAAAATAAGGAGTAATGATAGACATCTCAAAATTTTATCTCAAATTACGAGACATGCGATTTATCATTTATTGAGTGGTTTATAATTATTATAATTTTCATGTGAATTAATTACATCATCCCACCATCAAATTGATAAATTCCACATTATTTGAGAAGGAATTTTGGAAAAAAAATCGGGATATAGCACTAGTCTAACACAAATCACGCCCAATATACAACTTTGCTGATTATTAAATTTTCTGTATAATCTCATCTACAAAGTAACTAAATAACAGTATGATATATCCAATAAAAAATTACTTTAATTTATATTAAATTCAAATTAACTAGAGTTTCATTTTAATTGTTTATCTATTTAATATTTATACGGTATTATTAGATAAGATATAATATACATATTGTTTTTTGGTTTATTAAAATGCGCACACTATTGAGGCTCATACTCAATAGCTAAGTCCTCAATAAGGTGTTCTTAACATTGAGTCGGTAGGTTAGGGCGGACCTACCAGGGTCTCAGGCTATTTGTGTTTGTAATTAGCCCTTGTTAATCTATTCAAATAGTCCTTATAAACTCATAAACCCATAAAATTTAAACCTCAACTTTAAAAATTATAAAAGCCTAAGACTAAGGTATAGTTGTTAGTATATTTGTTGATGACATTAGAATTAATTCTTCTAGTTTCCATAGTGACAATACTTCTTTAGAAGTGAAATTCATGAGAAATCAACTCTGGAATGGATAGGAGATAAATTGATGAATGATAATTTAGTTGTTTATGTAGAAAAAAAAATGTATTTAATAGTATTAATAATGAATAGGACACAATATTTGCAAAATATGAACATGTGTCTAAAATAATTATAAATGTATTAATAAATATTTTATATATTGAAAGTTTCAGCTTTTACATCTTGCAATTATCTAATTTCCGGCACTATTGGTTGGCCGCTCTTAACACTGAAGTTAGACTTACCTCAGTGGATAACATTTTCACTTTATAATATTTTCTACTAGAGCCACATTTATTAATTTTAATTTTTTTTGTTTAAAGTACTATATTTTCACTATAATATAATAGTTAGGTGCTGTTTATTTTTTAGTATGAAGTTTGAATTTAACTTTTTTTCAGACATTTTTTTATTTTAGGTTTTTTTTTAACTTATTACTTATTGTCAGACAATTTTATCTTAATAGAAGAAGTCCATTTTTATCTGAAATCTGAAGTCTTAATGAAAAATTTTAATTTCAAATCTCAAAAATACCCTTAATAATTCATGTAATTCAAATATTATGTATAAACCTTATATTTTTGTATTATTCTTGAAGTTATTTTTTTTAATTGTTTTAAATTTTTATTCATATGATAACATTAACTAAACTGAAATATTGAATAAATGAAACTATGTCAATTGTGATGAATCATAAATAAAACAACAGTGTTGACTTTATAATAAAATTTAATGTTATAATTACATCTTTCATTAAAAAATTAAATTAAGATTAACAATGATAGTATTTTTTTTAATGTTACCAAACTAATCAATCTGTGAAAATTATAAATGTTGAGGAATAAATATATGCACCACTTAAAAGGATATTTATGTCAAACTATTAGCTTTTAAGTTTTTCTCTTCAGATGTTGAAAAAGAAAAAACAAGCATGTCATTTAGACATTTTCATTTAAATCTATTAAGACTTCAGCTAAATTCAAACCTATTTAGATTTCAGATAAAAAAACAAACGCAACCTTACTTTTGCAAATCTGTGGCTATGGCGTAGCAAGTCAGTACACAGCTATATAATAAGCCTAATGACTTCTTCAAGGACACATGTTTATTACTTGTTGCAACTTTTTTCCTCCTAAACTCCAGCGATCATTGTTTTGAGGAAAAGATTTGGATTTAGTGTTGAGTTAACATTGTATGCTCAATTTTTATAATTTCCTACCACATTTGCATGTATAATAATATACAATTAAAGTTTAATTAATTTTATATTTTTATTCAATAGCTACCAATTGTATCTTTTTAAAAATGTCGGTTCAACATTGAATTCAAATCTTTAAGCAAAACTAGGTGAATCAACTCCATTAATATGTTACCAAACTTTTTTTTATTGTATTTTTTAAATTTTTCATTACATATTTGAAGTTATGTGTGACATTTTATAATTCTCCTTCGTCCAAATGTAAGATATGTAAATATATATATATATATATATATATATATATATATATATATATATATATATATATATATATATATATATATAAGTAATGAAATAAAATATTTGAAATATATAATGAAAAACGTGACATATTATGAGACCCGAAATTAAGGTCTATATCTATTAGGTAAAGAGCGGTCCTTTATAGCATGGATCCTATGATCGAATTTTAATGAATACCTGAGATGACGATGATGATGATGATAATATAGCCAAAGCATTGCGGTCTGCTTTGTCTAAAATTTTGTCTCATCTGAAATTTTCATTAAACATTTAAACTTTAATTCTATTTAAGACAACAAATTAGGCAGTCAATTCCCGGGCTCTTAGTGGATTTTAGCGTGCTATAGGCCCCTTTGGTCTCGTACGTAAAATTAAAGCAAAAGATTCAAGAGGAGTACTAGCGGCAGTCGCCAGCAACAGTAGCTGTGTCAGTCGCTGGCCTCCTTTTTGTCCCGTGTCTATGTTTATGCGTTCCAGTTTCCATACATCAGCTTTGTTATTTGAGAAAAAAAAAAAAAGTCCTTCAAATTAAAATTTATTACAAATCTGCCACCAATACCAATTGCGAGGAGTGAGCTTCGCTTGTCTGCTCTTCAAAATAAAAGCAAACAAGGATGCAGAGAGCTTCATTTGTCTGCCTTTCAAATCCAGTATTTCCATCACCAAGCCCCCCTCGTCTTCCGCTGCCGCTTCCACTTCAATTTCCTCGCTCGCTTTCAGCTTCCTTCGGTATGTAATTACCCTCGAATTCTATCCAGATTTACCGCCACGCCATTTCTCCTCTTTCATAGCCCCCGTAATTCCACTTATGTGAAACTAAACTTTGAGTTTTTTTTCTCGAATCCAAATATATGGTGAAATTGTCGTGCTAAACCACAAATAAGTTTTGGGAGAAGGCGGTTGAGGCAACAAGTTTTGGAAAGAGAGACAATTGAAGAATTGGAGTTTCTAATCGAGAAAGAGAACATCTGGATTGAAGAGTAGGGTAAATCTGTAATAAATTTTAATTGAAGGGCACTTTCTTTTTTAAATTAGCTGATGTGTAAAAAAATAAATAGACACGTGGCAGGAGTAGACCAGCGACTGACGGAGACAGTGTTGCCCGCGATTGTGGCTAGCACTCCTTGAAGGTTAATAATAATCAAAAGAAAGCCTGTCTCAAAAAACAAAAAAAAAAAAAAAAGACTTGTTGAAGTCAATGTTCAGTCCATTAAATGGATTTTTTTTGGGTGGGCACCTTTTTTGTGTGGTGGAAATCCATCGAAGGTTGTTACACAGTCTCGTCAATGCTTAGTGGCACGAGAAAAACGTGCACATGGGAGTGTTTCAATATGACGGGCCGTTCATATATGCTTTCCAAATGACCCTTTTTAATCAGCAAATGCTTTCAAATTTTTATTGAATGAGTGCATGGATAATGTAATATATTCTTCTAACATAAGTGTATTTCTGATTGTACAGCCTACCAACAGATCAATTGTAAGTTTTCTAATTCCTGCGAATATTGTATAATCCTGGTTTATTATTCTTTTTGTCGTTAATCAGCCTCGGTATGCATCTCGATCACTCTGTTGTTTGCTAAAGAGAGTTTCAGTAGTTTTGTTACTACTGCAGTAAGCAACTGAATGTGGATAGTAACGTGAGGTTAGAAGATTCGTTAGGTGAGAAGTTAGAAGATCCGTGTAATCCAATGTTAGGTTCGATCTTTACAACATCTCATCAGGTGATATAATAAAATAAATAGATAAAATCAATGCCTGTTTATTTATTATAGGTACTCATGCGGACTGGATACCCATAACAAGAAAAATTACTTAAGTACATCTAGGGGCAGATCCAACGAGTTCGATTAAGAGGGTTTAGTTCAAAAAATTTAATTCATTTTGAAGAAACTTGATTTTTTTCACTGATCACTTAACTCAATTGTGGTTGTAGAGATTTGAACCAAGCTTTCCAAAATCGTAAATAAAAATTTTGCCATCAAATTATAAACATTTTATTGAATTTTAATGTGGTCAAATTCTTTTTTACTGTCTTTTTTAGAATAGGCTTTGGGTATATTTAAAAGTAAAAATAATAGCCCGAAAGAGATTCAAACTCCTTTTGGACCTTGAGTAGGTTTGCCAATATAATTACTTCTCCAATAAATTAGTATTACTTTCATTTAGAACACAAATTATATATTGACATTGTTTAACCTTATGTACTACAATAAACTTAATTGTTGAGGACATAATTTAAGCCTTAAACAAATTCATGATGTAGGACAAGTTTATGCCATAATTCAAGGCTAATTTGTTTAGCTTTGTGGTCTTGGAAGATGTAAAATGTATTCAAGGTCTATCGATTTTGTCTAGAGACCTGTATACTAGTTTGCTAAGTAAGGGTAAAATAAAAATTAGTATAAAATTAATTAGTTTGGGGCCTAATGAGATAAAGGGCTCTATATCACCACCCTTATTATTGCGAATAATTTCTCCTTAATTTTACAAGACCAAGTAAAATGACTGCATGCAGGGGTACCAGGGTAAAATCGAAACTCTTAATGGCTTGGCTTATACATTAATTAACTGCCGAATCTGTTAGGACTCATGTGTGGGATATTACTAAAAATGATAAATATATTGTAAAATTCTGTTTTAAGATCAAAATTCTAATTGCACTCAATAGAAGAAAAGCACATGTGACAATTATTATTAATATTCATATGGTCGATCCTCTAAATAGATATAATTGTTTGGCTGCTGCCTACGGAACCTTTATACATATTTTGCACCTAAATAATAAGCACACCATTTTTTTCCTTCGCTAAATGCAAGGCTCTTATAAACCTTTAATTTAAGCTCCCAATTCTCTTTAGTCGTTCTTTATTTGCATAGCCTGAAGAAACATCTGAGATTTCCTATCAACCCAACTCATCAACTGACCTTTTCACAAAATTCTTCATAGTTTCAGGCTCATAGAGAAAAAGCTTAGGGAAAGGAAACACGTTTTGAAAATCTGCGAAGTGCTAATTCCACAACTCTTCACAAATTTTGCATTGGGCACTGAAGTCTTCCCCAAATCACGATGGCTACGGCTGCCCCAGTACTTTCGACACAATTAGCAGCAACTACAATGCCACCACATGATGGAGGATCAAACAAGCTTAATTGTGATGCAAGGATATATTGAGTATCGTATGGGGTGTATCGAGAGATATCAATTATTTTAATTTTTTTAGTGGAATTGATAGAAATAGGTGTTGGTGAAATGAATGAAAAGGCCCAAATATCATTACTCTAATAATAATAATTAAAAAGAAAAATTAGTGAATATTCAATATCAGATAGAGTAGTTATTTGAACTTTTAAATTTATCTTTTCAGCCCCAATTTTTTAATTTACCCCACTTATTTTTAAAATAATCATTTTTTTATAATTTTTTTAATTGGTCTAATTGTTCAGAGATTAACCCCACGAGTGTTATACCAGCGTTCACATTCCCTAAGTCGTTGTATAATTATCACAGTTTGCCCATTTGTTGCACTTCTAGTCATCTGGTGGCGAAGTGTATTTTAATTACAAAGTCACTCGTATAAGAAGTAAGAAACGCACAAATGGCAGGCCAACAAGAAACCCCATTATTACTGATGCAAGAAATAAATTGAATGCAAACTCTAACTACTGAAGATGAATTTGGGACTTTTTATGGGTATTTTCAAAATTTATTTTTCGTTTTTAGAAGAGTGGTGGGATGATGAGGATGAACTTGTTCTGACGAAGATAAGTGATGGTGACTACGGTGATGCCATAAAGAGAAGTGCATATGGAGAGGAAAAATGATATTTTTATAATTATTTTTATTTTTTTTACTAAAGATAATTTTAAAAATTAATGAAGTTAATACAAAAGTGAGGTTAACGAAGATAAAATATTATTACTCTTATCGAATATCCGTTGTCAGCCCATTAATTTCACATGGGAACTTTTTTGGTGGTGGAAAATGGAAATCCACCCAAACTAACTGTGGGCCCGCTTTGGTTTGCATGGGGACATAAAGAGCCCATATACTTATTAATTGGGAGATAAGGCCACAAAATTACGCGGTATCTTTTTAAATAAAAAAATAAAGTTAAATGGCGACTTCTTCAAGTCGGCCTTTCTGGGTCCATTATATCAATAATACAGGTATCCAGTTTCTTTCGCACGTTTCTTATCTTAATTGGTTTCTTCACGAATGCTTGTTACAGGCTATCGACGGGACAATTGTAAGTTTCTGTGTTCTTCAACTTGAGATCACTCAGGAGATGCACCTTGATTATTACTCTGTTGTCAGCTAGTCAAACATAGCTCCAGCTTTTATGCTGCACTTTTGTTTTGATGCCGTTTTCTTAATTTTTCTGGTCTCATTTTTTTGTCGCCACTGTCTGCTGCAAGCGATACTAGAAGATGGGTGATATAAAGATGTTGGCAGATTCTGTGAGAAGCAAGTTCGAGACCTTGCATCCCTTATCCAATGGGTGTTGTATCTACAGAGTTCCTCAGGGCTGGCGGTGTTTGCATCCAAATGATTACACTCCAAAAATGGTGTCAATTGGCCCACTTCATCACGCCAGTGAAGAGTTAGAAACCATGGAAGAGCATAAACTGAGGTACTTACGTTGCTTTCTCCAACGAACTAATGTGAGCATTGAATATTTTCTTACATTCATAAAGGTTAAGGAAGCGGAATTGCGCAACTGTTATGCTGAAACCATTGCATTTAACAGCGATGACTTTGCAACAATGATTTTTGTGGATGCTATCTTTCTCTTAGAGTTCTTTCTGAGAGGTTTTCGCTATGATTTTGCAACTAGTGACGATCGTATTTTTGGAAAACCAAGGCTAATTGATCAATTAATAAATGACTTGTGGCTGCTAGAAAATCAGCTTCCAATATTCATCCTCAATCAAATGTTTGATCTAGCCAAAACAGCAACCTATGGTGACTATTACGAGGGGCTTTCCTTATTCAGAATTAGCCATTGGTTCTGGAGAGATTGTCATTTTTTTTTCCCAATAGATAAGGATTTGTTAGAAGCTAAATTTTCTGAAGCAGAACATTTTCTTGATCTGCCAAGACTCTGCTTTCAGCCACCCCACTCCCGTGCCCAAATTGAATTCAGTGGTCAAAAAATGCCCGGTGCAAAGGAGCTGCACCAGTCTGCAGTCAAATTTAATGTGGGGACTAGCAAAAATCCATTTGACATCACATTTGATAAAGGAATTCTCAAAATTCCATTTATTACAATATATGATGGTACGGAGAGCTTTTACAGAAATGTTCTAGCTTTCGAGAGAATGCACGGCTATACCCGATATTTGAATGACTACATTATAATCATGAGTTATCTTGCACACACTCCAGAAGATGCGGAATTACTCATTCGAAATGGAATTATTGGACTGGGGAATAGTGAAAGATTGTCAAATTTTTTTCTCAGCCTTATCAAAGAGTGTCCGCAGAGTAGACGTTTCGGATACACCAACCTCGTTGAAGATCTACAGAGCTATTGCAAATCGCCTTGGCACAGTTGGAAGGCAAATTTGAAGCAAAATTATTTCAACACTCCATGGGCTTCTATCTCTGTCGCTGGAGCTGTCATTCTTCTTGTACTCACTTTGATACAAACAGCTTGTTCTGTGATCGGATTGTAGGTTAATTTAATTTCCACTATTTTCAAATTGTGTGTTTTCGGAAGTATTTCACCTGTATTATTGTTCGTACTAGTAGTGCTTTTGTATTGTATAGCTCAATGATTCACAGGACAGGAGCGATGTTAAATAAAATAATAAGAGCGCGAGTGATTATGTTCTTCTGATTGGTTGACTATGACTTTCAGGTGAAATTTGCAATCACCAGCTATTCTTTAATTCTTTTTCATATGTGTGAAGACGTGTATGTTGGGTCTGTGGACTGAAGTGGAGAATATAGAGAAGTTAAGAGTCATTGTGCAGATTGACTACAGTTTATGGGGTCTAATTGATATTATCTGCCGACGTGGCTCGAATTCGTTCTAATCTGTTATAACGTGGAGTATCAGTATAAAAGAGTGCTGATAGTTAGTGCCTGATTCATTATCTTTTTCGTCTTCATTTGTTCATCATTTTGCATAGAATTTGTTCTATTGTGATCTGTGCAAAGTCTTCTGTAAATCCACTCACGATTGATTAGTTCTTGATCAATAAAAAAGAGTAAATTTTCCTTCAAAATTTGCTGGTCTGTGCCCCTGTTTTTAGTTCTGATATTGTTTCTTTATTCTAGTATCTTGATTTGATTGTGTTCTTGGTGTTTTACTTATCAATATTTGTGAGTATTGTTGAGATTAAAGACTTAATAGTCTTAACAATATGTGTTGTCCTGTGACTTTCACTCGATCGATTAAGAACTCAATGCAGCTAACCCCAAAAACCTGATCATGATCAATGCAAGAAGTAGCGAATCAAGAACAATCAAAACTCAATCAAAGAAATTATTGATCTGATTATACGCAGTGAGTTGTTTGATCTGGCTAGACAAAACAACCCTTTTTTTTTCCCTCTCTCTCTCTCTTTTAAATAAACACACTTGTTTTGTATAGCAAAACAACAACCCACGGTGACATTGACGAGGAAATTTCCTTCAACAATATTATCCCTGGGTGGCTGTCGAATGATGATGCCACACTTCCAATAAATGATAGAATTAATTAGATAGAATTAATAATAGAGTTACAAATAATTTTGTAGAAACATGTACGTACAAATTAATATAATATGAAGAGATTAGTTGTATAAAATTATTATTAACACATAATTAAAAAATATATATATTTGTTTTGCCTCCTTTCAATTAGCTGCTTTAAATTAAATCACTATACGCGATTCTGACTTGAGGGCTCGGGAGATTGGCTTGGTTCCCTTGCTTCTTTCGTACTGAATTTGATTGGTTCAATCTTGTTTTCCTCTTCTGTCTTTGTCTTCTTTTATAGCGTAAATACATGCCATCTGTCGGTGTTATGTAACGATCCTCCGATGATCACATAAAAGTTACCACTTAATTGATCTTGGTTAAACTATTCTTTAATTCTTATGGGCCACTAGTGTCAGTGAGTCTTGGTTTCAATAACATGGGAGTTGGGCCTCAAGTAATCATTTAAATGAAAGTTGGGCCTCATCTCAACAAATGCGGTAGAGTGCTATTGGGGCCGTCAATCATTCTTTCACAACCTCTTCTCTAAGCATACCTCGTTTAATAATGTAACTCTCTTGTAACACCACCTTCGATTCCCCTAATAAATCAATAAGAAACTGCGTTTTATAATCTATTTTGAAATGTTAAATTGACATATCTAATCAATTCTTTATTACTTAAAGCTTTTCCTCGATATCTTGAGTGGGTGTAAAGAAGAGAAGTTGTATAAAAAAAATGAATTGTGCAGGCCGCAGGGGTTCCATTAGATTTTTATTTGTCTTTTCATCTTTACATGTAATTTCATGTATGGTTGTAAGAAAAATGAAAGCGGGTTTTAATAGGACTACTCAGTTGGTGCCAATAGTTCTATTCAATGTGATATCTCTTTCACGCCACAACTATCTGTTTTTTTATAAATTCTACAGACCGATGCCGGCTGCTTCATCTGGGAGAAAAGAATCACTATAACAAGATTCCTCGTGTAACATCCGTAGCAAAACTATGAACACACTGGCAATCAAGACCTCTTTAAAAAAGAGGTCCAATGGGTCCGGCAACATGAGTACGCATGAGTATGAGGATTTCATATAAAAAATAAACCTGAGTACGCATGACGATGATGACTGTAATTTTATCTCACATTGCAAAGTTAATTAAAACTTTACTTGTGGATTGATAAACGCTTACATTCACTCTCCTCATAAGTTAGTTTTAAGAATGATTTTAAATAAGCCAAATGAGTTTGGGTTTTTCCATTGTAGAGAAAAGAGTTTAAGTTCTAAATAAAATCCAATGATAATGTATATACAACGATTAGAACTAAATTTATAAGAGATAAAAAAAAATTGTCTTATAATGAATTTTTTTTTTGTCTGGTAGTAAAAATTTTTGTCCCGCATTAGTGATGTACTAATTGTAGTACTAACTATAGTAAGTATATCATTATTGAATAAAATAATTTAAGGGGAAAAAAAAACCCTCTAACTGATACTATAACTATATTTATCACCATTGCCAATTAATTTGTATTAATCTTTCTTAAACTAAGATTGATGGTCTCGACTGGACTAGTAAAGAGTTGATCTAAAACAAGAATAATAGACAGATGATATTAAAGCTTTATATTTTTTGCAGCAATTAAAAGCGAAACGAACCACCCATAGACTTAAGATGAAGTTTAAGAATATTCATTGCTTTATTCTTAAAACACATCGTCCGGCATTTACTTGTATTTTATCATTTAAGGGAATCAACTAAGGTCTTGTTTGGGATTGAGGTGTTGTAACTTTTAAACTACAGTTGCTGTGAAAAAAAAATTGTAACTATGAAACAAAAATTAATATGTAGTAAATATAAATTTTAAATAATAATTTTTTGACAAAATTATTAAAGATATAATAGGTTTTTTATCATACAAGTAAAAATTCATATCAACATATCTTGCAAGGTACAACAACTTGTGTTTTTACCAAATATTTTAGTACTGTACCTTAAAATTTATAGATGTTCAACTTCAATCCCAAACGCACTCTAGAGCAGACACTTGAATATTGTGCCCAAAGAGATTCAAAACAAGAAAAATGTAATGTCCTGAAGCAAGGAATTAATATTTTATCAGTTCCGGATGTCTATAAAAACGGGTTAATCTGTGTGCGGAAGAACAATTTCTGAGGCTGAAGGCTTTCTATCTACGGTGGGTATGCAAATTTCCTCTTTCCATCTTCACTTCTCATGATAGTTATTATTCTACTGTGCTCTAGGATCTTTGCGGGTGCTAGTTTTAGAATGGTACTAGCCAATGCGCGCGGGGTATTGTTCAATACAAGTGGGTCTTTTTCAGTCCATTATTGTTATATCTACAAAAAATGACATATAGATTAAACGCAGATAAAAATAGTATATACACTTGACCGGAGTTACTGTCTTCGTACTTAAGTTCATATATCCAGTCCATTTAAAAGTTGTTTTTATCAATTATTTATTTATTTATTTTTGTGTCAATTGTAAGTTTCTTGTTCTTTAACTTGAGATCACTCTAGATTAATGCATCCTGATTACTTTCTTTGTTAGTTAAAGATCGCTTCAGTTCAATATTTTTTGTAATATCAACAAACTTCTAGGAGTATCAAATCTTTCTTTAAACTACCCAAGTTATCCGATAAAAATACCCAACTAGTTTTCTATTAGCTTGTGTTAGAGAATCTTGATAAAGAGACTACTATGCCCCTGCCTCAATAGTTTCAAACATTTTTTTTTCATTATATATATTTTTTTAAAACGATGAGGGATAGGAAAATAACTTCTTTTTTTTCCCTCCTACTTCCTTCAAAACTTGCATTCGGCTGACCTGTCATATAAAGCTGCTTGAAACTTGATAATTTTGTAGTTAACTAGTTATACAGTTTCAGTTATTTCCTTTTACGTTGCATTGGAGTTGACTGGTTTCATATATTCTTGTCACTGCAGTAAGCAACCGAAATATGGAAAGCAAGGACCATGCATCGGTTGATGTGGAGAAGTTAGCAGAATCTTTGAGTGGGAAGTTCAAGACCATGCGCTATCCCTCATCCGAATCAATTTGCATCTACAGAGTTCCTCAGAGCATGCGGTGTTTCCATCCAAGTGATTATACTCCAATGATAATTTCAATTGGGCCGCTTCATCACGGTAACCCAGAGTTACAAGCCATGGAAGAGCATAATGTCACGGGATGAGTGTTTTGCGCAACGAACCCGTGCGGCACTTAGACAACCTTTGCCGAGTGTTGCTAAGTAAGCCTTCGAGCTTCTCGCCTAGCTAAGCCTTGGAGGATTTTAAAGAGCTAGAGAGAAGAGAGCAATGGAGCCGAATGAGAGAAATTGTATTGCTTGCAAGAAAGATTACAAGAGAGAGTTTACAATGCTTGAGTTGCTTGCTCTAAGCTTGTTGCTCAAATGCTAAATGCCATGCCCTTTTTATAGGGGAGGCTTACAAGTTCTAGAGATTCTAGAGAATTCTATACAAGTGCTTGCCAACTATACATGTGCTGGAAAGCTATAGAGTATTCTAGATTATTTACAAGCTCACATGTGCTAGAGTCACCTAGAAGCTTCCGGAATTGGGCCAAGCTAGCACTCTTGGCCTTATCTTGGCTCTCTAGCCCGAAATGGTGGGCAATTGGGCTAGTAACTTGGGCGGTCCGCAACATCCTCCCCCACCTAAGCTCGCGGCGTCCTCGTCGCGCTTTCGTGCTTGAAATTCTGGATGTGTTCAGCGAATTGCCACAAATTGTCTTCACGTTCCCAAGTGGCTTCGCTCTCGGGGAGGTTTTTCCACTTCACCAAGTACTCGTTGTATGGTGGCACGCCTCTCCTCCGAATCACGCGATCCGCAATGATGTAGTCCACATCTTTGTCGAATGCGGTGACAACGGAAGTTGGTGCACGCCTTGATTCTCCGCGGTTTGGGTCTCCCATGTCTCCGTGATATGGCTTGAGGAGGCTCACATGGAAGACCGGATGGATCTTGAGTCTTGGTGGAAGTTGGAGGTGATACGAGACGTTGCCCACACGTCGTACAACTCGGAAGGGTCACTCGTAGCGCCTCACTAACCCCTTGTGCACTTTCCGCAAAGTCTTGAATTGTTGGGGTAGGAGCTTGATCATGACTTGATCACCTTCCTTGTACTCAACGTGCCGTCTCCTTGTATCCGCCCACTTCTTCATCTTCCTCGCAGCTTTGTCGAGGTAGGCTCGCGTGATGTCTGCTTCTTCGTGCCATTCACGGGCGAGCTTGTGTGCCGCGGGGCTTTTTCCTCCGTAAGTTGAGGCTATGGCGTTGAGGGTCATAGGCTGAAACCCCATGATGATTTCGAATGGACTCTTGCCCGTAGCCTCACTTCGCTGCAAGTTATAAGAAAATTGGGCGATGTCGAGTAGCTTCGCCCAATCCCGCTGATGAGCGCTCACATAATGCCTCAAGTACATCTCAAGGAGGCTATTGATGCGCTCGGTCTGCCCATCCGTTTGTGGGTGGAAGCTTGTCGAGAACTTGAGATCCGTCCCCAACATCTTGAAGAGCTCCGTCCAAAAACGCCCAGTGAACCGAGGGTCTCGGTCGCTCACAATGCTCTTCGGGACTCCCCAAAGCTTCACAATGTGCTTGACGAAGAGTCGGGCTGCCTCGTCAACCTTGCAATCAGCTGGTGCGGCAATAAAGGTTGCATACTTGCTTCAGAATCTGATCGACAATGACCATGATGCTGCCACACCCTTCGGATTTGGGCAATGATGTGATGAAGTCCATGGAGACACTTTCCCATGGCCTTGTTGCGAGTGGTAGCGGCTACAATAATCCCGCTGGAAGTTGATGATCCACTTTGTCTTGTTGGCACACAAGACAAGTTCGCACGTATGCCTCGATGTCGTCCCTCATGTGCGGCCAAAAATACGAGGCTTGGACTAATGCGGTGGTGCACTCCATTCCAGGGTGACCAGCCCACTTGGAGTCGTGGCACTCCTTGATGACTTCTTTCCGCAAATTTCCCCACCTTGGCACGAACAGCCGATCTCCCTTGGTGAGGAGGATGCCTTCTTCTTGCCAAAATCGCCTTGTCTTTCCCTCGAGCACCTTCTCCAGCAAATCCTTTGCTAACGGATCTTGTTGGAGGCCTTCCTTGATGCGTGAGACAAGGTCGGACTTCGGTTGGCTCATGCTAAGTGTTGCCAATTCGGCCTTGCGGCTTAGAGCATCCGCAACGACATTGGCTTTGCCCGGTTTGTACTCGAGCCGATAGTCGAATTCCGCTAGGAAATCTTGCCACCGTGCTTGCTTCGGACTCAACTTCTTTTGTGTTTGAAAGTAGCTTGTTGCTACGTTGTCCGTCATGATTGTGAAGTGTGAGCCCAGCAAGTAATGTCGCCACACTCTTAAGCAATGGATGATGGCTGTCATCTCCTTTTCTTGCACCGTGTAGCGGCGTTCCGTGTCGTTCAGCTTTCGGCTCTCGAATGCTATGGGGTGGCTTTCTTGCATAAGGACTCCACCAATGGCGAAGTCGGAGGCATCCGTTTGGACTTCGAAGGGCTTGTTGTGATCCGGAAGAGCGAGGACGGGTTCCTCCGAGATTCCCTTCTTCAACTCTTCGAATGCGCGTTGGCATTCTTCGGACCAATGCCACATTCTGTTTTTCTTGAGCAAATCGGTCAATGGTGCCGCCTTGGCTAAGTAGCCCTTGATGAAGCGGCGGTAGTAGTTCACCAGCCCAAGGAATGAGCGAAGCTCGGGCACTTTTGTGGGAGGTTTCCACTCGAGGATGGCCTTCACCTTGGCGTTCTCCATCATTAGCTTCCCGCCCGCAATCTTGTGGCCAAGGAACTCCACTTCTTGTTGGGCAAATGAGCACTTCTCCATTTTGAGAAAGAGCTCGTTGTCTCGGAGTACTTGGAGGACTTGTTGCAAATGTTGGGCATGCTCCTCAAGTGTGGTGCTATATACCACGATGTCGTCCAAGTACACGACCACAAAGCGGTCGAGGAATGGTTGGAGCACCTTGTTCATGAGCGTGCAAAATGTGGCGGGTGCATTGGTGAGACCAAAAGGCATAACAAGGAATTCAAAAGACCCGTACCTTGTTGTGCACGCTGTCTTCGGTTCATCTCCCTTGGCTATGCGCACTTGGTAGTACCCGGAGCGCAAGTCGAGTTTGGTGAAGTACCGCGCCTTGCCAAGTTGGTCGAACAAGTCCGCGATCAACGGAATCGGATACTTGTTCTTGATGGTGATCTTGTTGAGCGCTCTATAATCGATGCACATCCGCAGCGATCCATCCTTTTTCTTTTGGAAGAGAACCGGTGCACCGAATGGGGCCTTTGAGGGGCGAACATAGCCTGCGTCCAGCAAGTCTTTGAGTTGTCTCCGCAACTCCTCAAGTTCGGGCGGCGCCATGCGGTAGGGTGCCAAGGCTTGTGGCTTCGCGCCTTGTTCCAGCTCGATTGCATGATCTATCTCTCGTCGCGGTGGGAGCTTCTTGGGAAGTTCCGAAGGCATCACGTCCTTGAACTCATCGAGGACAACTTGTATGCGTGGAGGGACTTGGCTTGGCTTGTTTCCGCAATCTCCTTGCTCGTTTAGTTCCCGGATGGAGACCAAGAAGCTTGGGTCCTTCTTGAAAGTCCTCTTGAATTGCATGGCCGAGAGTGTCTTTTCCTCGGACTTGCCTCTCTTCGTGGGCACTATGCATGCCTTGCTCCCGTCGAGGATGCTTAGGGAGTTCGTAGTGGGCAACGGGAAGGCATGGACTTGGTCGAAGAATTCTATGCTGAGGACCATCTTGAAGTCGTCCATGGGCATGATAGAGAAATCAAGCTTTCCGCTCCATGTCCCGAGGGTCATGGGCATACCTTGTGCAATACCCGCAATTGGCTTGGCGGGTGAGTTCGCTGCCTTCATTGTGCCTCCTTCCTTGGTGGCCTTGAGACCTAAGCACTTGGCCTCATCTACGGACACAAAGTTGTGTGTTGCTCCTGTGTCTAGAGCGCGCCACGGATCGGCGTTGATTGTCGCGCTCACATACATAAGCCCTTTCTTTGTGAGTGCGGGCTGTTGGCGGTTGAGTGCGCCAAGACGTTGGCGGAAACCCATGCTGAGTTGAGGTTCTTCCGTGGGCATAGTGAGGTTGCTCTTGAGTTGGGTTGCAAGAGCGTTGAGTGACTTCTTCTCCGGACATCAGCGTACCCAATGGGGACCGTTGCATATGAAGCATGGGCTTCGCCGCTTCGGTGCCTCCTTCTTGCCCTCCGATTTACCTTGCCCGCTTTTGTTGCTATGAGGCTTTTTCTGCCCCCAATCCTTGCGGTTGTTGCCCTTGTCCTTGCGATTCTCTCCCCCACCTTTGCCTTGGCTAGACTTCTTGACTTTGGATTGGGTGGAGTATTCCGTGAGCGACTCCGCAACGGCGATGGCATCGTCAAGTGTTTGAACGCCACGCCTATCAAGCTCGGTCTTGGCCCAATCCTTGAGGCCATCTTGGAAGTAGAAGAGGGAATCCTTGTCGGACATGTCGCTTATCTCGAGCATGAGGGTGGTGAACTCATTGATGTAGTCACGAATGCTACCCGATTGCTTGAGGCGACGTAGGCGCGCTCGCGCTTCCTTTTCCGCATTGCTTGGGGCAAATTGCTTTCGGAGTTCTTGCTTGAAGTCGGCCCAAGTGTCGATGGTGCAAATGCCCTTGCCCATCTCGCCATGCTTCCGACGCCACCATAGTTGTGCAGCGCCTCTAAGATAGGAGGGTGCTGTGCCCACTTTCGATGCCTCATCTCGCACACCCATGGCATCAAAGTATTGGTCTAGCCCGAAGAGGAAATTGTCCACGACCGTGGCATTGCGTGTGCCATCATAAGTGTCGGGCTTCGGCACATCAATGCGTCGCGCATCACTCGTACATGCGGAAGCTGGACTAGCGGAGAGTGTGCGCTTGTGCCATGCCCAATCCGAGCGGACTTCCTCCACTTCCGCACGGACAGCGCGTAGTTCATCTTGAACATAGCTACGAAGTTTTAGCAACTCATCATGAAAAGATCGAAACTCACCTCGAAGAGTGTTCGCTTGATCTTGAATGAGGGCCTTTGTTGCCACCGTGAACTCGGCGTACTCCCCCTCGAGACCGTCTACCCTTTCCTCTAATCCCTCGAGGCTGTCTTGAGCGGCGGACAATGCAATTTCGAGAGTGGCTACCCGAGGCTCCAACGCATCAACGGATGGGGCCTTGGACTTGCCACGAGTTTTGCCTTGGGCGCGATCTCCCTCACGACCGCGGCTTGGTTCTGGTGGAACATCCACACCAACAACACCCTCTTGAGCTGAAGGATTGGTCATTGCTCGTGAGCTAAGTTGCGTGGTTGCAAACCTTTGCTCTGATACCACTTGTCACGGGATGAGTGTTTTGCGCAACGAACCCGTGCGGCACTTAGACAACCTTTGCCGAGTGTTGCTAAGTAAGCCTTCGAGCTTCTCGCCTAGCTAAGCCTTGGAGGATTTTAAAGAGCTAGAGAGAAGAGAGCAATGGAGCCGAATGAGAGAAATTGTATTGCTTGCAAGAAAGATTACAAGAGAGAGTTTACAATGCTTGAGTTGCTTGCTCTAAGCTTGTTGCTCAAATGCTAAATGCCATGCCCTTTTTATAGGGGAGGCTTACAAGTTCTAGAGATTCTAGAGAATTCTATACAAGTGCTTGCCAACTATACATGTGCTGGAAAGCTATGGAGTATTCTAGATTATTTACAAGCTCACATGTGCTAGAGTCACCTAGAAGCTTCCGGAATTGGGTCAAACTAGCACTCTTGCCCGAAATGGTGGGCAATTGGACTAGTAACTTGGGCGGTCCGCAACAATAAGCTAAGATACCTGCATAATTTTCTCCAGCGAACTGAGGTAAGCATGGCGCATTTCCTTGCATTTATAAAGGAAAAGGAAGCAAAATTGCGGAATTGTTATTCAGAATCCATTCATCTTGAGAGTGACAAGTTCGTTACCATGATTTTGTTGGATTCTGTCTTTCTCATTGAGTTCTTTATGAGAGCTTGTAGGCCTGCTTTGATAATTGATGATGATCCCATATTTACTCAATCGGGGTTTGGTTTCCTGGGTTTACAAATACAAGATGACTTGTACTTGGTGGAAAATCAGCTTCCATTTTTCATTCTCAGTGAGTTGCTTGATCTAGCCAAAACAACAACCTATAACGGTGACATTTATGAGGGATTTTCCCTCATGACTTTTGTCCACTCATGGTTCTCCGGTGATATATTTCTTCGAAAAATAGTTGCTCTGGATTCAATAGGAGGCCAATTTTCCAAAGCTAAACACTTTCTTGATCTCATTATTCTCTGTCTTCACTCTCTTCAGCCTCCCCCGTCAGGCGCCCATCGTATATTCAATTACCAAAACATTCCTGGTGCGAAGGAACTTCATCGAGTTGGCGTCGAGTTTAAATCAGGGTCATACGAAAATCTACTTGACATCAAATTCGATAAAGGGAATCTGGAAATTCCGTCTTTTAGTTTGTTCGATCTCACAGAGCGTTTCTACAGAAACCTTCTAATTTTCGAGACTATGCATGTTTATCCGTTTAAATATTTTAATGACTATGTCATAATGATGAGTTGCTTTCTGGTGACACCAAAAGATGCCGATTTGCTCATTCAAAATGGAATTATTGGGCTAGGGGATAGTGAAAAGTTATCGACTGTTTTCCGTAGCCTTATCAAAGATTGTCCCAAGGGTCCTGATTTCCTGTATGCCGACCTCGTTAAAGCTCTACAGGCCTATTGCAAATTACCAACGCACAGGTGGAAGGCAAATTTGAAGCAAAATTATTTCAACACTCCATGGGCATCTATCTCTGTCATTGCAGCTGTTATTCTGCTCCTACTCACCGTGACACAAACAGTTTGTTCTATCTTCGCATTATAGATTAATTTCTAGAGCTTTCAAATTATGTGTTTTTCTGCTGGTGTACATCAATCACAGAATAAGAGAGATTCGTTATGTAGTTGTGCTAAGTTTGTTTTTCAATAATTACTCTATCACCGGTAATTATAGTTTGATTTTCATTATATCTATCCAATAATATTTTCAAAATTATTTTATTAAAATTGAATCATTAATTTATTCTAAGGATTAGAAATTCATCCCACTATCATTAATTTTATTGGAATTTTTATACAGAACCATTGAATGAATTATTTACTATACACCTTGTGATTGGGCTACATGAAACTATAGAAAATTGATGGGTGAAGTAGATATACAACTAAAGTGAAATTAAGAAATGATGAGACAACAGAATCACACAGGGACAGCAAAATTTATGTGGTTCGAATTTTAACATATGTCTACAGGCGAAAACAGAAAAGAAAATATTTCACTAGTAAAGTAAGAATTAGAAGTATTGTAATACTTTAACTCACTACCCAGAACCCAAAATATACTCAATCTCTACGTCACTATTCTTTTTTCTTCTCAAAAGAGAATTGAAGAAGAGAGTTGAAGAAGAAAAGAAGAACTCGATGCTGAAATGTGGAGGAGCATGCTCCTTTTATAGCAAAAAATTAGCTATTGTTCATGTTTATTATTTTATTTTTTTCCTTATGCGGCCCGCCGCTCACTTTTTGACAGAAACAGTAGCACTAGTACAAACAATACAAGCGAAATCACTAGTAAAAATATACGAGCAGAAAATAGTGGAAATTAATTAGTTAACTTGTAAAATAATTAGTTAAGATAAGATCGTACCTTCAATCGTGTTCAAAAGTTATTCTCTACATTTACTAAATTTTATAAAGGTGTCTTCTAACCTATTCCATTTTATAGCCATTCTCTTGTAATGGAAATCAAGTTCTTAGCAAGTATAGATTTAACTACGCTTGGGAACCTTTATATAGTAATAATTCATAACCAAAAAGACATTACACTTCCTTACATCAAAGAAGTGAAATTAATAATCTTTATCAATTCCATTATTAAAGTGATTAATAAACTCTTCCCCTGTCCCTCAAAACAACTAAATGGATTATTAATATGAGTTTATCTATTCATTTATTAAAACAAGTGACTTGTAATATGAGCCCCGTAATGAAAATTCTTACATTACCTACTATCCCATGACAGAACAAGCCCATGGAGTGCTCAAATAATTTTGCTTCAAGTTTTCCTTGCACTTGTGCCAAGGCATTGTAATAGCTCAGTAGATCTTCAACAAGATCACATATCCGAAATTTTTATTCGGGAGACACTCTTTTGATAAGGTTGAGAGAAACGTTTGACAATCTTTTACGATTCCCCAGTCCAATAACCCATTTTTAATGAGTAATTCCCCATCTTCTGGTGCTGGTACAAGACGATAATGTAGTCATTAAACCATCAGGTATAGCGAAGCATACCCTCGAAAACTAGAACATTTCTACAAAAGCCCTCTGTGGTATCATATACTATAAGAAAATGAAATTTCAAGGATCCATTTATTAAAACTGATATCAAGTGGAACCCAACTTAAATTTGACTCTAGATTGGTGAACTTCTTTTCACCGGGTATTTTAAACCTTCGAATTCACTTTGGGCACGGGACGGGGGTAGCTGAAAACAGATTCGAAGCAAATCAAGAGAATGTTCTGCTTCTGGGAGAATTACAAGACAACTATTTTGGAACCGACGGCCGCATGATATCGAGAAAAGTCCCTCGTAATAGTCACCATATGTTGCTGTTTTTGGCTAGTTCAAACAATTCATTGATCAACCGTCCATGGCTTTATGAAATCTGGGTAAAAACCTCTTAGAAAGAGCTCGATGAGAAAGACAGCATCTAGTAAAATCATTGTCACAAATTCATCACTGCTAGGTTCTAGGGTTTCTGCGTAACAATTCCGCAAATTCGCTTCATTAATCTGTATTGATGTAAGAAAATCTGCAACTCTCATTTGTTCGTTGCAGAAAGTAATGAAGGTACTTTATTCTATGCTCTTCCATGCCTCTGAACTGTTCGTTACCATGATGAAGTGGGCCAATTGAAACCATTTTTGGAGTGTAAGCAGTGTTTGGGCCGAGGAACTCTGCAGATAAAACACCATTTGGATAAGGATGCAAGGTCGTGAACTTCTTTCTCAAAGAATCCACTAACATCACGGAACTATCCATCACTTAATTGTTTGCTGTTTGGCAGCAAACAAAGTAAATGAAAACGTTAATTGCATAAAAATTGAAAAAAAAAAAACCAGACTCTGTTTGTTTAACAGGAAAACAAAGAAGAAAGAGAAAGAAAATGCTTAACGAGAGAAATCTAGAAGCTGGAAAATTTGTTTTTATTAAGCTCACATTACAAACTAATATTACAGAGCTATTTATAGCATGCTCTGGATCCTTCTACAACGTGTAAAGCATGAACTGAGAACTAGCCAACAATAACAAACTTTTGGCGGGAACTTAACAAACTTGAATCTAATAACTCTCTGCATAACAGAATGACAGCTTGGCAACTGATGACGTGGCAACTGATTCAGCTTACATATTCTTAACAAGAATTAATGGCTAGGATTCGAGTGTTCACGATGTGAATGCACATCACTCAAATATTAATCGTTTATTTAATGCTTAGCACAAACTGATCTGAGTATCATATCTTTATCTATACAAGTGTTTAAAGAGAAACAAATAGAAAATTGGGATGAAGGAGAACACTGACATTGCTATACATCTACGCCTCTGTTGTGCAAAAACAAGTTAATCTAATGTCCCTTAATGAGAAATTCTAGAGTACATTAAAAATATTGCACTCAATTAATATATGTATAGAATGTGCAATTCAATTAAATATAACTATCAATTACATAGTGATTTTTTAAAATAAATGTATATATAGCATACATATATATTAATTGATTATAGTACCTCTAATGCATCCCTTAGGAGATAGGACTATTTTATAACTTGTTATATAGTCCTTTTCTATTGCGATTATCCTCTTCTTCTTTTTTTTTATGCAAACATACTTTTGATCCGTGCAGTATAATAGAGCCAAATTTAATGTTATTAAACCGCAAGCTTTATGGTGCATTAAAAATAACGATATTAAGCCACACGGCTTAGTAGAGTGCTCGATTAAAAACAAAAAAAAAGGTGCCTACACTTGAAAATGATCACACATGCACATATATATGGCGTTGTTCCCATCTGGAAATCCCGAATTAAAGCAACATTCAAGAATCCAATGGCTTTCCAAATCTTTTTTTTTTTTTTTGGTTGGTTGCACATGGTGCCTATCCAAAGGCCACCAACTTCCTCTCTCTCTCTCTCTACATATATATAGTCCAAGATCTTAGATTCAAATAAAAATTAAATGATCATATTTGAAATATAAATATTATTTTAATGCAATATAGCCTAAACCTATCACTACGGGTTTATTTTATATACATTTTGTTGTGTTAGTCACTTTTTTAATGTAATGCAATGCAATCAAAAATTGCATCCAAATTTAGATTAGTATAGAAACGATATTTTAATACAATCCAATATAATATAAGGAAATTATCCACCGACCACCTATTTTTTTCTATCTTTTTAAAAAGTACACAAAATTTTTTTTTTTGGCAGTGCTCCACCTGAAGTTAACATTTTTTTCATTGGTCTATTCCCGTTATAACACTGCTAGAACTTTGCTGACATCATAAGGGTAAAATTATCATTTCACAACGACACAGAAGTGAACATGTGCAAAACAATATAACTTCAAGTGGAGTTCAACAAAAAATAATTAAGAATTATGTATTTTTGAAAAAATGCAAAAAAAAAGATGGTTGGTGGATAATTTATCTTTTATATTTGAGAGTAAAAAAATCATTTATACAATATTCTGTTAGTTCTCTTAACTGTTTGAAGATGGAAGTGGATTGGTGCAAAATAATTAATGTAACTTCAGGTGGAATTCAACCAAAAAAAAATTGTATATTTTTAAAAAAGCTTGAAAAAATAAGTGATCGGTGGATAATTTCTTTATAAAATAATGTAAATTCTCAAACATATAAGTATATGTATTCTTTTTATTCAATATATTTATTGAAAAAGAAGAGATCTTTGAGTCCTTTCCGAAGTCTTCTTATTTCTACAACTAAAGCACGTTGTTTACTTATAAAATTGAATAATTTTGTTACCCTTTCTAAACAACACGTTAGCGCTAGATGATGTTAAAAAATCGATTTAAGTGAAGTCAGACAAATTAAAAGTAATTGTGTGGGATTTTTAAAGAAATATTATATTTTAAAACCCACTCTCCGGGCCCTTAGGCATCAAGACTAGCGCCGAACGTTGGGCCTATAAACTCCACCCCAACCACTTCCAACCCCCTCCCACCCGTCCCAGGACCATGTCTAGATAACTCAATAAATTAGTAAGCGGGAGGGACCTGGACTTGTGTACGTGTCTGAGCTGCGCCCAAACCGGGCTGGATCTGCTTTTGAACAATTGGTTAAAAAATTTATACCCCACGTTGGAAAGAAAATTTCAACAATCTCGTTCTCATGAGCACTCATTCCGCAGCCCGCCGATATCTTTGATCGAGCTTCTGACGAATAAGAATAAATAGGTATTCTATAACTTACACAAAAAAAAAAAAGGTCGAAATTTAGGAATATATTATAACTATTGATGTTAAACACATGAAAAATATGAATGTGGACCTTTTGCATACAAAATTTGGGTTTCCCTTGAACCCATAAACTGACATGGCAGAATACAACAGACCCGCTGAACATGATTTGGTCAACTATTTCTTGGTCAAAGCCCTAATTATCAAGAGCGGCCAATAAACCAAAAATACAATAACCAAAATGAAAACTAGGGCTTCAAATTTTCTCAGCAAAGCAAGACCTACATCTCTTTGTTTTGGGAGGAAAGTTCAAATTCCTATTGCTTCCAACGTCAAAAGAGGAAAAAAAAAAAGAAAAAAAAAAGCATTGTAAATTGTCCTTCAGAAAATGATCATCAGTCAATCGTTCCACATTGTGAAAAACCCTGGATTCGTTCCCTGAACTGAATCCCCAGACCAGTTTGTATAGCCACCAGAAGGCATATCATAATCAACTTTAACCATCCCAAGTTCCTCGGCTGCGGTTCCGGTGGAAGAATTCAAAGTCATACCAATGCCACCATTGCCAATATAACCTCCAGTATTGTAGCTCCCACTTGAGCTCCCATTATTGTCAATCCCAGAAGATGAATTAGAGCCCATGTTCACCAACCCATGAAGCAAACCAGGGTTGTTTTGAAGATATGTATTATAAAAATGACTGTTCTGGCTTGATTGTTGCAAGTAATTAGACCCAACAGATTGCTGCTGCTGGTGCAATTGGAGCTGTGTCTGGATATAACTTTGGTGAAACGAAGGGTCTTGTGTGTATTGAGATATGTCCTGGTTCTGTAAAGTTAGTAAAGGTGGTTGCGGTTGCTCAAATGGGGTTGTTTGCATTAGCGGATAGGCCTGTAATCTGCTGGAGCTTGAGCTTCCATATTGGAAACTTGAACCAAGAGCTATCATTTCTTCACGTCTTCTTGATGTTTCAAGAGCTTGAGCCTCCTTCAAGCGCTTGGCCGCGCCTCCTCCGATTGGTAGAGTGTTGCTTTCGAGTATTGCCTTCACATCATAACGGCTCATGTCGAAATTGGTCACCGCGTTTAGGCCTCTGAATTTTATCGCCGCAATGTCATAAGCTTCGGCAGCTTCCTCCTCCGTACCTAAAGTAATTAAATAAAATTATAATTGTTTGATAATATTTCTATTTTCGAAAGCTTTATTACTCATTACGTGGAAGTTTAAAATATAAATACTTACTGAAAGTTCCTAAGTAAAGGTCTTTGTTTCCTGCAACTCTCCCGATCCTCGCTTGCCATCTTCCATGCTGGTGATGCCTGCTTGAAGACCTTTGATTTATTAATGAATATAAAGGAGTTAAGAGGGGTAAAAATTTTCAAAATTTTGGTCACCTTGTGACTCCACGATACATGGATGCACCTCTAGAAAAGCCACTACTCTTCCTATAGTTGATCATCAAATAGAATTAATTACAAAGAGTAGAATTAAACTCATTCGTTTCAAAATTATGCAAAGAATTATAATTGGACTAATATATAGATTGCTAAGTGTTTATCACTTACCTTCTGATGGAAGCCACAAATTCTTGCCTAGTCATGTGCTTCATCTCCTCTAGTTCCTTCTCATAGTTACTGATCTGCAAATTTAAGAAAGATTAGCTTGCATTCACAAAGAAGAGGACTATTTATACTCGAGAACAACCTATACAATATGCATGGGATTAATAAATACAAAAATAGAAAGTTACTGGGAAGTTGGTAGTGGTGGAAGTTCCCCAGTATTTGAGTGCTGCTAGGTCATAAGCCCTAGCTGCTTTTTCTTCTTTATCATACCCACCTGCCCAAAGTGAAATAAAGAAATGTTTTGCAATAAGAAAGTGAAGCCAAAAAAAAAAAAAATCCTTGAATTAAAGATAAAAAGAGAAATTTTACTCACCCAAGTATACTGCGAGCCATAATAGATAGCAAAACAAACGAGGAAAGCAAAAGAAATAGTTAGTAATAATTCAGATGCTAGCGCTACTTATATTAGATGAAAACCAATAGCAATATCAAGTGAATTATCGTATTTGTAAGGCTGACCTTGTCGCCCTTTCCTTGATTGCCCTTCCCTCCTACAACTATTATCCCAAAGATGAGCTTCATATCTTCCTGTCCACCTATGCCTGTAATTGCACCACAAAACCAAATTCAAAATCAAAATTAGACACATAAAATTGCAACATATACAAGGGGGAAACAAAAAAAAGTTCAAACTTACCTCGTTACGCCGCGATATATTGATGTTCTTTGGCCAAAAGTATCCAAAGTCCTTCTAGGGGCAGCAGCCTCAACAATACTAGTACTATTTTCACCACTTGTTTCACAAGTTGAACTTGAACCCTTATTATTACCACTGCCCATTGACAATGTCAGTGACTGCAGATTGTTAGTATTTTCTTGAAACTCATAGGTACCGGTTGAGGCAGCTACTATAGTATTTTGCACTGGCACTATGCTGTTGTTTTGGAATAGGTAATCAGATTGGTCGTTAGCCTGAATTTCATTGAAGGCCACAAGGTCTGACTGATTATCAGATTTGCTAACACCAAGAAAATCCGCAACCTTTGGAACTTCACCACTTCCATGTGTATTAATCAGATTCCACTCTGTAAATTACAAAGTACAAATATAGGACAAATGAAGAGTGTGAGAGAAATGAGAAAATTTCAAATAATTATATAAAGGAATATAAGTAGGGATTGGTACCTTGGCCTTGAAATGGGTTGTCCATACTGTCATTCACTAACCCTAGATTGAATTGATGAGACTGAGAGGTGTGAAGCTGCGCTGGTAGTGAAGCATGAGTAGGAGAAAGAGGAAACGAAAGCCAGTTGTTTGTATTCATTGAGCTCACAATAATGTTTGCTAACAATCTAGAGAAGTTTTCTTGCCCTTTACCTTCAACAAATCAAGCAGTCTCCAAAGTACAACAAAACACAATAAGAACACACATATGATATACAAATATTCTTCAAATAACAAAGAAGCTCAGCTAAGTGGTGAATAAAGTTAAAACTCTGAAACCCTAAGTGGCTTGAAAAATGACAGAAAAGAGAAGAGGAGGTTGAAAAGAGAAAAAATTTTGTGGAGAATACAAGCCTTTTTTAAACTTTCTCTCTCTCTCTCGCACTCAACAAAACACGTCCGCACAAGCACACAAATATCGAATGGGCTAGCTGTTCATAAACAAAAACAAACCCCTATTGTAGTGGTGATTTTAAGTGGTCTGACTCTTCAATAACATTTTCCAAGACTTGGAAACTAAGTCATCTTACCATAATAATAAATGTTAATCTGAATATGGACACGAGTGGCATTTTAAACTAAACTAAAACTATAAGCTAAGTGAGATCCTTTTTCAGTCTTTGTACTAAAACAAACCCACAAATTCCAATCGGAAAAATCCAAAACCCACCTCTCTCTTTCTTTTTCTATTTGTAATTTAATTTCTCTCTAAGTACCCCACTTGGTTTGTTGGAACTCTCGTCCTCGTTCAATGCAAAATATGACTCCTCAAAGCCCAGCATTCCCACACACTGCAAATCATCTCTTAGTCTAAACATTGACCACTCTACGCAAAGTTACTTTCTCTTTCATAACTACAAATTAAATTGAAATTTATTTTTTAAGTATTTAATTATTTATATATCACAAGATCGATCAAATTCATTAACCAGAGAAGATCTCCCAATGGGTTTATATAGACTCATCACCAAGAACCAAATTCGTAAATTCCCGAGTCACTGCTAGCTGCATTGTTTAAATTGTTGTATGTACGGACATGCAATATTATAAGGTAAAAATCCGACATATTAAATATTAAAAGTACTGGAGAAAGAGTAAGAATTACTCTCTTGTTCAAAATTACACCAAACGTAACACACTTAAAAAATCATTTTCAAGAATTTTTTCTTTTTAAAAAAGGGGAGGATTTCATTTGGCTCCCCAAGTAGAAATCTGTTGACCACCTAATTGGTTTTCGCACCCGTCAAAAGTTAAAATCAGATTAAATTAATGTTCTTGTGCATGTCTCATACACATACAGTAGAAGTTTTTATTTTATGTGTCTTGTGTGTGCCCTCCAGTTAGGCTAAGTCTAAGAAAATTTAAAGATCTAAGCCGTCCGTTCATAAAATTAAATGAAATGGTTACTATCCCAATAAGGTAAATTGTAAGATCAAGTGAATTTTTTTTTTAAAAAAAAAAAATATTCAAGAAATAAAAGCTTCTAAATTAAAAAATACCACAAATATATTGCCCTAGCTTCCAAATTTTTCTTTTTTCCCCAAACAACAAAAAGTTTCTCAGTGTTGCATGCGTGTTTGTGTTTCCTTCATGCATATGTAAATATTTATTCAATATTTAGCTATGTCGACGCACACAAAATCTCCATGCACATAAACAAATCTAAGGATATATAATTATATATATAACTGCTTAAGATATGTGGGTCATCATTTGCGGACTGAACTTTTCAGAGATTTAGATTGTGCTTTCTGTGCTTGGAGAAGAAACTTATTAATACTTAGAATCTGGATTCTGATAACACAGAAGAAAAATAATAAACAAAACATTCTAAAAAGATAAAAAGAAAACAAAATCACCTGCCATTTTTTGTGACACAGTTCCCGCCAAATTCTTGTAGACTGATACATATATATAAGGTTCGTTGACTGAAGTGCACCACAATAAGGGGGCAAGGACCCACGTCTCACGCCTTCTTTAACCTTTTTTCAAATAAAAAACCTAATATTATCAAAACCCTAAACACATATATGCAAATGAATTAAACCCAAACAATAAAAGAAATAAAACAAAAACAGATACCGTCTTTGGAATAAATCATTCCATTAGTTCTGTTTCTTACTAAACAAAAACATTTTTGTCCAACATACTCAAAATAAGCCCAATAAGAAATGAAAAAATTATAATAAGGAATTATTGTTTTCGACACAATTTGAGAAAGAAAAGAAACTTGTTCATTTGATCAGAATCAAACAAGTTAAGAAGAGAAGTTGAATAAATTTACTACACTTCGCTCTTCTCTCTGATAATCAAATTTTTAATTAATCTTGATTATTGAAAAATGTGTCGATAGGGTGATGGGGATTCGCCACCGGCCATATTAGGTAAGCACATTAAATCAGTAGAGTCTTCACGACGTTTCAGTTTCTGATGTTGTGGCCAAATTCGAAGGAATGTGACTGACACGTGTCCGTTTCACATTTTAGGCTTTCTGTCTTTCTTGATTCTGAGAGGTGCACCCAGGCGGGCCAATTATCCGGTTTGCATGCTTCATTGCTTTGCACAAAAAAACATAAAATAGAAGCAAAACTTTGACCATGACTTCACTTGTGAGAAGGGTTTATTTGGCTCCCGTCTTGAGTAGAATAGATTTTCTTTCAGTATTAAACGAGAGATGTTGTTTAGACTATGTCATACTAACATCATAAAGGAGAGTCTTGATTGTTTTCTGATTATAAATATCAGTAGAGTTATGATTATAATATATCAGTATTTCAAAAAAAAAATCTTTATTACGATTTACCCATGTCATTAACCCCGAATTAATTATTAATCGAACTAATGTCCACTCTCTCTATGTTTTCTTCATCTAATTGAATAAATGAACATAGCATCAAAATGTTTTTTTTCCTCTCTTCCATTTAATTAATGCATTGTATTTTCTATACTTTTTATTTAATAAATTCTCCTCGTTTCGTCAAACTTTTTTTTTCAATATATATATTTATCTACACACGATACTATAACACAACAGAGGTATATCTAAGTTAGCTCGAAAACTGAAAAATAATATGAGAATTCAAACTCATTTTCCTCATAAAAACTGGAAGCATAATGGATTTGCACTGGATAATCTTTCTTGTGGGCATATGCTACAGAGGTTGGAATATGCATCTAGCCCTTTCTTTTGCCGACAAAATAAATCCGTTTGCAACATTAAAATACGCTAAACGAAAAGCAAATAAACGGAAAAATTGCTCGATTATAGAAGTTTAATTTTCAAATTACGGTTTCTTAAGGCAGATTCTTCCTAGCTAAAATTCTTAATTTGCATGGAACATACCAATTCAGAACATTTAGAAGTTCTAAATTCAACTTCTGGATTTCAACTTTAGTTCCCCAATGGTCTTTTGGGTGTGAAAGTTAATTGAAAGTTAATTGATCAACTCTTGTGATCCCAATAACCAATTAGGCTCCTGCATGCTTTCATTTCCACCAAGTACCAATCATGTGTATTTCACTTTTCTGTTTTTCAGATAATATTTTGAGCAGATTCAAGAATTCCTGCCTTGTGCTTTGAATCAATTTATTTTGACATGCTATATATTGAGACAATAAGCCACAAAAGGGAAAGAAAAAAAAACATATAAAGCTGTTGAATCCATTAATTTTGGGTGCATGCCCATGATAACTAAAATCTATGTGAATTTGATGGCAGTGAAGAAGGGCATGCTTATATATAAAACGAAGAAATGAGGGCATATATGGTCAAAGAATCAAGTGATAATCACGAGAATCAATTAATATAATGCTGGAAAAAATTAATTTTGAGAGTTTCCAAGAAAAGCTAGGAGGAAACGCCGGGAAAGTGCTCGTGTCGCCTTGAAATGAAGCAATTTAGAAAGGTAAACCTATTTTCTTGTCACCCAGCTTGTTTTTTCTTATAGATAAAAAAAAATTAAAAAACAAAACCTAGTTAGGGTTAGGATTGGGGTTTAATATTAAAGCATTGTTATGAAAGAAAGCGCCTAAAAATTGTTTTGTATCAAATCCAAATTAGTTTATACAGCGGCCTCTCTACTGGATCACGTGCTGTAACACAAACACATTGCACACATAATGTTATTAGATCGAAGATTGAACCTACTAGCTTGGTCGAATTAGCTTCATTTATTTAATTTTATTTTTTAACTAGAAACGCTATAAATAGAAATTGTGGCATTCAATACTCTAGAAATTAAGAAAGGCCTTAAACTCTAGCGGAATATTAAAGCAAATATTGTCATATTCTTTGATCGTGATCGTGCTTTCTGATCCAATAACTATACTATAATTAATTATCTATGCTTCCAAACAAGAATGAAATTAAATGATATGTAAAGAAGCTGTTTTTTAAAACTTTTTATTGGTTCCAATACGGAAAATGACAAAGAAAATGCATTTACTGTTTTCAATTAACTTTGTATTCCTTTTAAACTAAAAAAAAATAGTTATTGGTAGCAAATTAGATACAAAGTAACATCGTCTTAGAGGCTGGTTGTTGCTTCGCTGGCCTCCTCGAAAGTGAGCGAAAATGGTTCAACGTCTCACATACCGCACGCGCCACAGCTATGCCACCAAGTCCAACCAGCACCGCGTCGTCAAAATCCCCCGGGGGAAGCTGGTTTACCAGAGCACCAAGAAGAGAGCAAGTGGGCCTAAGTGTCCTGTCACTGGAAAAAGGATCCAAGAAATTCCTCACTTGAGACCTGCTGAGTACAAGAGGTCTAGACTATCTCGAAATAGGAGGACTGTCAACCGTGCCTATGGGGGTGTATTATCTGGAGGTGCTGTCAGGGAGAGGATTATCCGGGCCTCTTTGGTGGAGGAGCAGAAGATTGTTAAGAAAGTGCCGAAGATTCAAAAGGCCAAAGAAAAGCTGGCATCTAAGAGTTAAACTGAGACAGCAGCTTTTGTTTTGCAGTTTTAATTTTCTTATGAAATTTTGACTTATATGAATTATTTACAATGGCATTTTGTGCCGTTCTATTTAAACATCGTCTAAGAGGATAAGTAGGCATTTAAATCAACAAAACTATATTGACACTATTTCAACCTTTCGATTAGGGGAATGCCAACAGTGAGTACTAGACATGGAACTTATAACATGGACTCTTTAGAATAATAAATCAGTTAACCTTCTCTTCCTCTTCCATCTCTCTCGAGAAAACAAAAGTGCATACCAAGTTAAACTTTGGGGTATAAAATTTATATCTCCACTCATATATAATTAATAACTTACATGTGTTAAGTGAAAAATATATACTTTGTTAGGGGTGTTCACGGATCGAATTTTACGGATTGGACATCAATTTATAATTAATCCATGATTTTATAGATTATAAATTTTTAATCCAATTCAATTCATGAATTGGTGAAATTCAATCCAAATACAATTCATAAATTTGCAGATCGGATGCAGATTTAACTCAATCCATATCTAATCTACTATTTTGCAGATTGGTTTGCAGGCTATAAAATTTTAATTATGTCTTATCCACAAATTAACTAAATAAAAAAATTAATATAAAATTTTTTTACTACCAATCAAATTCAAAATTAAATAAGATTTAAATAAATTAATTGTTTAAATCAAGCTGGAAAATACATTTAAAATTTCAAAATACAATACACTAAAAAGAAAAAAAAATCTCATTTATTTAGATTAGTACATAAAAATTAACTAATTAAGAAGTATTTTTTATTTAATTATTTTTATTTTATATTATTATCGGATAAGATATAATATGGTGTTAATGTAACTATATTTTAACTTATTTATTTGTTAGTGAGTATAATGCCATATTTACAAGTTTAATTTTTTATTTAATAATTTTTTATTCTTTATTTTTTGCAAATTCATGGATTTTGCGGATTTACAGAAGTAAATTCATATCCAATCCACCGACTACGGATTTTCAAATTTTCAATCTAATCTAATCCATCAATCCACAGATCAGATTTCTACAGATCAAATGGATTAAGTAGATCAGATTGGACTCTGAACACCGCTATTACTTGTTATGCAACCGTTAAAAAGATAATAATATTGCACAGTTAATGGATGAGATGTCCCAAATTTTTGTAAGCGTAGCATTGAAAATTAATATAATTCATTAGTCATTAACTATGTTTCATAAGCCTTACTTGTCAAATAGTTTGTTATATTACATATATTGAATTAAAAAAAAGATAAAGAGACAAAAGGTCCAATGAATTTGATTATTGTGACAAAGTGATGCACTGAAAACAAACTAGCCCTTTCTATGTTATAACAGGAGCAATAATCCAATTTAAATAAGAATCTTTCTGAATATTCAATTATAAATAGAAGAAGAATATTATCATCAAAGTCATGCCTTAAAACTTTCATGAAGGTGGCATATATCTCATTAGTAACTTTCCATTTCGCATCATCAAGCAATTAAATTCAAGTGGGTTGGCAATTATTTCATTTGCTCATATATCCTCCAATTTAAAAAAAATAGTGAAAAATATCACAGACTTTATGAAGTTTTTGAATGCTGCAAAGCAACTCTAAGGCGGTAATGTCAGCATCATTTACGCTTCATGACAGTTCTTACTCTTTCCGTAGCCAAGGCCTGTTATCAGTACCCAATGAATTGAACAGTGTATATAATTTAGACATTCTCGTTTTTAATAGTTTATTCGATTTTTAATAATTAAATAAAAGATCGAGTAAAGCACACGAAACTACAGTCTTAATTGTATAAGAAGCAAGGATCTATCGTTACTTAAAAATCAAATTCGATTCTGCACCCGCTGGAATTATAACGTAATTTAATCTCTCGTATAGAATGCTTCTAAAAATGTGATCTGGTCTACTAATGTAATTAGAAATTAGAAGATTGCAAATATCTCCATTGTATTCCCATCCACACGAGTGCATACATGTAATTGTAGAAGTTAATTATAGAACCTCATGGGCCTATACTCAGAGTGAGGGTTGTCGAATCAATGCGATTTGATTGTAGCATATATTTAATTACTTCACATTCATTCTCAATTGATTTGGGATAATCTCTTCAATACCTTCGTCCCGTGCAAATATTGTCTTGTTGACTATTCCTCATCATGTGGTAAGATAGTATGGCCCTATTCATGCATCAACTTGGCTCTAAAATGATATAAAATTTATGGGTCTAATTCACTCTCAAAGGCTGTTATTATAACAGAGAAAATGTTTAATCTCCAATAAATATTATATTTATCACTTGTATCCCCACTAAATTTTTAATTATCCGTTTCATCCCTCAAGTTAAGAGATAATAGAACTAATGTGAAAACAAGGGCAAAACAATCGTTCAAGGTGTGAGATTTTAAAATTTAAATTAAAACATGAAAAGTGAAAAATGTAAGTGATCTTTTGGTAATTACATAGGACTAATCCTTTTCTTGTTCTCTTTAATTATGGTGCTGAATTACTTAGAAATGTCAAAAATTTTCTAAGCAGGAGTAGAATAGTAAATGAAAAAAAAAATGTTAACTTTATTTGTTATCTCTTAATGAAAGAATAAAATTGTTAATTAAAAATCTAGTTGGGATATAAGTGGTAAATATGATATTTATCAGGAATGAAACATGCATTCTCCCTTTCTATGAAGGAAATAAATTTTAATTCAGAAAATTAAGCATACAGATCAAAGATTACCTCAAAATTATATTATAGTCGAAGATTAATTCTCAACCGATGCAAGAATTTTCCTTTTGCATCTGGTACATAAGCTCAATCTTAACTTAGTGTCTTGAAATTCACATGACCTAAATTCCGATTCATTATTTCCTCCGTGATTGTATGTTACAATTCAAATGTTAATCCAATTTGAGGTTACATCGAAGAGGATCTAATCCAATGCATGCATCCATACAACTATTGTTTCCTTCAACCTTATCAAATCTTACACTTCTAAACACAAAGACTTGAACCCAATTGACATCCAAGTTCAGGTAACGTCCAAGTTCAAGTAAGTTGTGTGAATAATGTACCAAATTGATTCTAGACTCAACTTGGTACAGATGCTACAATGATTACAGAATTAAAATTGTGAAAAGAACAATATCTTTATATTGGGCCAGTTTAATATATATCTAATATTAATTGTGTTATATGTATTTGTTTATTTTAAGAAAATCAGCGTTAGTGAATTGGCAACAACTTCTAAGTCTAGATAACTGATATAGAACTCTGGTTCGACATTATCAAAACAACAATGTCGACAAGCATGTGGCCTGTTTTTTACCGCTGTATATAATAATATTATTCCCCCTATTATTGCTGTACAACAAGAAATGATTATATAATTGACCAACTAGGTGTATAATAAAGAACGAAGAAATTAGATGCACTTATTCTATAACATGGCATTAATGCACAAACTCATTAAATATTATTTTCAGAGAACTATTTTAGTTTTCACTCTTATTTTTGTGTTATTTATATTTTCGATTAGAAAGGATGAAAGAAATGTTTTCATCTCCTATTTGAGCATAATATATAGACACACACTCACACGCACACACATACACACACACACGCACATACACATATATATTAACATCAATAAATCGAGGAAATCTTTTAATTGTCATTTCTTTAAAAAGAATTTGAGAGATTGATTCCTCAAAATAGTGCATTCTTTACTCCTAAAACTTTTTCCTCAATCTTTTTTTCATTTTTTTTTTGTGAATCGTGAAGTATTATTAAAGAAAAAAATAAAGGAATTAATAGAGAAACGGGACCATCTTTAAGCTAATGATTTTTATTTTTATTTTTAAATTACATTACGATTTACAGATATTTATGATTAGAAGTTTATCATAATCTCCTAAACCTTACCATTAAACCAATGAGTGGTTCGCAAACTTGCTCGCCAATTTGATGTTGAAAATGATTGATAAAATTCTATATAATCAAATATTTAGCTGAAAATAATGATAACGATAAAAGAAAGAAAAAGATTGAGAATATTTATATAAGTGAAAATTTTAAGTAAGAACCACTTGCCAACTCTTGAAAATTGGAGGAAAATATTCGGAACTCTTCAACTTTATGAATAACATCTGATATAGTAGGAGATGAATAACCTTATTTTTAAGTAAACTAATAATTAAGGGAATATAAACAAGTCACGTGCATGGCATTGTCTTGTTTTATGCAAAGGAACGAAGAAGCACAAAACAAGCAAATAAAATTTTAATTCGGAGTATACAAAGAAAATCAGTAATACACGAAGATCCTAGATTGCAGGGAGCAGGAAATCATTTTTCAAATATAATTTGACTTTCTTCATTGATAGATTCAATCGCATTTTAATTAGTTTCGTTAATGTTAAGACCCGAGATTTGGATCTTATGGGAAATATCTCGTTATCTCACCAAAATGTTATAAACTAGTGACCATAATCATATCATTTAAACCACAATTATTAAAGTAATAAAATGAAATCATAAACAATCTTCTTCTTAGACGTTTTGTGACCAATAAAGAGTTTGACGTATAGTACTTCTCATTAACAACTAAGAACTCATTATTAAATTTGCTTGATTTGAAAAGCAGTTTGGATTCTTTTCTATGAATATACACCACCACAGTGGCGGTGTCAGAAAAATTAAACTTAGCGGGGCTAAGTTTAAATAATATTGTAATTTAAAAAGGTCAATAAATAACAAGTATCAAAAATAAAAATTCACTAATATATTCAATACATTTATAATTGATTTTGATCGTGTTTTTATATGTTAAAAACATTAAAAAATAAACTTATTATCAAAAATACAAAATAAATCTTTTTCTATATGTGTAATAATAATATTACAATTATTAATCTCTAATCTGATTTCACAGATGATTTTTCACAAAACTCATAATTGAGAATGTCTTTTACTATTGAAGTTATGATAACTAGTAAATTCAATACTAATGTTATCAATAAACAAATTAATAAATATAATTTATCTTTTTTAATATCAACTATTTTTCTTGTTAGTCTATCAATCTCTTTTAATTTTGAAAATTTGTTATTAGAACCCACCTATGTAATGTAAACATCAAATTGAATTTTAAGTGTCATAAGATTCATTGAAGAAAAATCATTTTGATAAACTCAATAAGATAAAATAATTTTTTTTTTTGTGTGAGGAGAGATAGCGTGCAACGAATCTCAAAACAACAATTTCTTTGTGGGTTGAAAGTTAAAGATAAATACTTAATATTTTGATTATTTTTTTAATTTTAATAGGAACTTTTATGATAAATGAGACAAATATTAAATTAAATTTGTAAATTTTAAAAAGTTAGAGGGGGCTCCCAACGTGCCACCGCCTATGCACCACCATTAGGATAGGGGTGAGGATATTTATATTCTAAAAATTACTGTAAACACTTATTTATTTTGAACACTCATTCATTAAATTTAAAAAAAATATTTTTGCTCTATACGCTCATTAAAATTCCAAACATACTCTCAATGCTTTCTCTTTGTTTGTTAATACATTTAGGACACCATAACACACAAGCCAATTCTACTCTCGGCTTGCAAATTATATGTATATTATTTCTTTAGATCATGAATAAGAAATGACATTTTTTCCCTGTTTAAAAAAATCGTTTTTCTTTTGTCTTTTCTCCAGAGTTGAAATAACAAATATACAATTTTAAACTAATATTAATTGATTTTTAGGCCATTATCGAACAATAACCTATCATGGGATTTAAAAAATTGAATTGCATTTGTCCCTCTAATGAGAAACAAAATGGGAAATTTTGATTGAATTTGAAAAGCACTTGACTAGTTTTTGATAACTGAATTTTTCGAGGTTATACATTTGATATTGAGAATTAAAAATAGGATTTAAATTCTTTAGTTCTACAATATTTCATGGTTGCATGGTGTCTAGAGTATTTTTACTATTAAAATGTCTTTGATGGTAAATGGCTTTATGGGCATATTTGTAATATAAAATGTTATAAAAAGATAGTGTTCTAACTATTTCTTAGAGTACAAATAACCCTGCCCTTAGAATCGGTATGGTCAAAAGCTCTGTTTTTTCAGTCAGTTATCTCAGTTGCAAATTGCAATGTTGAGGCAGTGGGCTGTAAAATAAATTGAGCCCCAACTCATTCCTTTCTTAAAACATTAATATTGTTGTGGTGGCTCAGGCCGTATGCAAAAAGCCGAAATTCTTCGGAAAGGACATATTTGTTCAAACTTCAAAAAGAAAGGGCCTTTTTTAGTGAGCCGAAAAGCCCACGACTATGGGGCACTAATGCTCAATTAAACGCTGTTAGGCTATCGGAAACTAGAATAAATAGATTGAATAATTAATTCGCTTGAGCTTTCCTTACTAATTGATGTTCGTTTGTAATGGCTAAGAAGAAGAAACCAGGAACAGACCATTAAAAGAAATCTATCAAATAGATTTTTGAATGTGATACAAATAATTGTGATTTCCCCAAAAATATAATGGCCTAAACTATCCTGAAATCAAGCAAAATTATCCTTAAACTAAGCCAAGACAATCCCAAAAATTGAGGAAAACACAATTTCAAAATATTTTCGGACACACGGCTCTTATTTTTTCTTTTGCATTTTTAATTTAACTCATGGACTCATTGAAACTTACACTTACCGCTTGAGTGTCTTCGATTCATGCATTAGATGCATCAATCATTCCTAAAATAGCAAAAAAGTCGTTGCATTGTTGTTGATTCAGCCTTTTAGACGTTTTAACTCTTGTTATTACTGTTCAGGTTTCAACCTCGGGTGAAACCAGAATCTTGATGAAACTGATCAAAGATTGATGAACAATTATAAAAGCAAGAACAACAGAAACCACTCAACTTTGAAGAAAAATTCAGCAGCTCTTACTGATCAATTCACTACGAAGAAAAAATGAATCAATAACAAAGCTTTCTAAGCTAAGTTTTCTAAGTTCTAACAAAACAAATTAAATCTCACACCAAATGGCTAAATGTTCAGAAAGTAAGCCTAATGCTTAGCTTTTTGTACAGAGATGTTACCTCAGATCCAGGCGAAAAAGGAAGGGAGCAAAACAGTATCATATCCTATAACAACCAATCACAATATTATAAAAATTTCAGCACAAAGCTCGAATCGGTACAAATTTGAAAATCGACGAACGCAACTCGTGAAGGATGATGAAGTCTAGGAATGAGGAACAGATCATATTTCCTTTGACGGTCACACCAAAGATCTCGTCCATGCCCAAGTCTTCATGCTTCATTCCATTTGGAAGTTTCCAGTCAAAATGGTACAATAACATTGCCAGTGGGAAGCTAAATATTGGCACTGCCGAAAGCTACTCCCGGCACATCCACCGACCAGAACCAAATGTGATGTATTCAAAATTATTCACCTGAAAATTTATAGAGGAATCAATGAATCTCTCTAGAATAAAGTGTAGGGAGAAATTCAGGTTTTTCAATTTTTCAATTAAAACATTTTTAGACCGATCTCATACAACATATAAGAATTAAGTAATTTAGAAATTCGTACATTTGATAATCTGAGAAGACGAACGATTGAGAGTTGTAGATCCGTCTCCAAACGATCTTCCAGGCTATGACTCAAGATCGATCAACACTGGACGTGTGGGCGTCTGTTTCACCACTCCCAATTGCAACTGGCGTCTCTTAGATGTCTTCTGTATTTTTATCGAAAAACCTGGAATTCTATTCTCCTATTTTTGGAAGAAAAGTACTCCTTTTATAATATCTTATGAAAAACCCTAGTATGTTAGGATTAAGATTCATCTTTTAATTTAAATATTTAAATATTTAAATTGAATGCTATCTCTCCACTTACGTAAAAGTGGAGAGAATGAAGAATTCTAACTGGGACCATCTTGTAAAATATCACAAGCCCCCTTTTTACACTTGAATATAACATACTAGGCTTTAACAAATATTATAATTATGATTTTCACCTAATACGCCAGTTTTCTTGCATTTGGGTCCAGTGATGGTGTTGTCAATTAAATGAGCTAACTCGGGGATCATTTGGGAACATACAATAGTGGCTACAATAATTAAATTTGTAATTAAACAAATATAATTATTTAATTCCAATTCTACTCCACTATAAGATTGGGCCGACCTCCATAATTGTATGCTCGAATAATAATTCGCCCAAGCCACATTGATTTCTTTACTGCATAATCCTTTATACCACATCATTAATTAAATCGATATCTCAACTGTCCAATCGATTTAATTACATCTTATTCCTTGATACTTACTGGTTTTCTCTAATGATCATTTTCAACATACTAAATATGTTGACACACTCTGGTCAGAGAATTCTATGATCAAGTCTTAAAACCCATCAAGAGATGTGTCGTACAAATTCTATATTGTTAATCTATAACTCCAATACTCATAATTGCCTCCACCAAGATACCGGGTAATCTTGACCACAAGTGTGTGTCGTGCCCATTGGTAACTCAAATGGAATAACAATTACAATCATGAAATCATAACTAACTCAAGATTAAGATTACAGTAAAATCAATGCCTATGAGATTTAATAAGTCTGACAGTCATTTCAAGGTTAATTAAATCTCATATGTGATCCTGTTCAATGTAGTCGTACTACATCAATAAATTCATACATGATTAAAACAAACCATTCAATGAATTTATTACGGTCTATACCTAAATAAAGTGCCCAACTTTATTTATCAACTGTGAACATAATTTATTTAATCATAAGATAACTTGTATTTATGTCTTCTGTGAATCCACATGGTGATCACATAAATACATATAATATGATCAAATGGACTTTACTCAAAATATCAATGCAATTTAGATATTTGAATAAAATACCTTATTTATTTTATTAATCAGAAAAATTATTTATTACAATTAAATAAACACATATGTTTTTAAAGAGCACATTTTCCCAACATAAAGCTCTCAGGTTCAGTCCAATATTTCGGATCTCTTCCCATGGCCTATGCATCGATAATGAGTCTAGCTTTTGACGGTATATCGAATCCATTAATCTTACGTTTCTCTCTACATTCTTTCGGAAATCACAAAGAACCGGGATGGTGTAATCTCAGGGTTTCTTTGATAACTAGCTTCAGGAATTGCAATTCTTCAATGCCCGTTTCATCGACCCTCCCTTTTCTATTGAAGACTTCTCTTACCTCACCTTGAGCTCTTTTCGGAACTCTTGGATTTTTTATTATTTCGGATAGTGCCCTATCTATGCCTATGGCAGATGAATCAGTACCAGCCGCAAAAATTTCCTGAAAGTGGATTTGATGCATTGCCAACTCACCAGCAAAGATGAAGTGTCTGAAAAGATTATATTATTGACAATGTGATACTAAATACGATAAAATCTCAATTAATTAAAAATTTTGGGACCAAGGTCAAGGCGGTAAATTAATGAACTATTAATTTATGAAGATTTTTTCCTTAAATATGACAATCATAGCAACCAAGAAAGTGGAGATAATTAAAATATCATATGATTTAGATAATATTGGATTCAACATGCCTTAAATTAATTAACATATTGACTATTGGAATGTAAAAATTTCAATACCCATCAAGTGGATAAATAAAAACCATTATTCAATAGAGATAATAATTTATTGAGTATTAATTTATCCATATTTTAATGCTTTTTAAAAGAAAAGAAAGACAAAAAAAAAAAAAAAACCTTAAACTTTTCACGGTCAGTCATTCTCACCCATTTGGTAGACTAGATATTAATTGTTTAGCCCATTATTTTCTCATAATTCAAACTCAAGTAATGATTGGATAAAAAAAGTTGCTTAAAAAACACTCGGTCTTAGACAATTTCACCTGATTTTAAGTTTCCATATTGGAAGAGATATTGATTGAGGCATTAAATTCAAATGGAGGGGAAAAAACAATTACAAAGATTACTGCTTTGATAGTTTTGATAGTCATGGGAAATTGAAGGTTGCCATTTTCTTGATCTCTCAACAGAACATCTACAAGATCTCCGTCTTCCTCACTTTTACCAGTCTTTAGTCTTGTCTTACGTTCCTCAATAATGTTTGAAATTATTTTGTCAGCTTGTTGATGAATTTTCTCCACCTGAGACTTGACCCCAGCTATCAATTGTAGAAATTTGATGGAAGGAAACAGATCTGCAGTATTGGAACCCGCTGCTGCTACTGCAAATTCCTTCACAATCTATCGGAGAACTTCTTTGCTTTTTGCATTTGCTAGGAAAGGCTATTTTCGAAATAAGATTATATGCTAATGATGAAACTATATCACCAAGGTTAGTCACTGATCCTGCTTTTGAAGCAATCGATCTAATGACTTCACAAACCTCTTCCTCTCTATCATATCGAAAAGACTGGTCTCTTTTCTTGCTCGAAAGCTCCATTGTGCAAATTTTTCGTAGCTCTCTCCATTGATCACCATATGGTGCAAAAGACACACCGCTGAAATCATATGTAATGATTTTTGTTGCCACCGTTTCAACCCCTGTTGCAAAAAATTCATCATGAGTTTGCATCACTCCTTTGGCAGATTGGGGTGATGAAACAAAAATCGTTGGATGCTCTCCAATCTGTGGGTACATAATGGGACCATAATTATTTGCCAAGTTTCTTAGCCGATGGTGAGGTGGCGAGCCCACAAGGTGATGCAAGTTTCCGATGATAGGTAATTTCCATGGCCCTGGGGGTAGACTTAGAGACCTTTCAATATGTGCTTTCAATCTCCATGGCCCTATTTTCAGGACCATGAGCACAAAAATAAGAAAGGTGAACAAGGGCTGGGATGGAGAAGAAAACTTGCCCCATGAAAAATATAAATGACAGTCTCATTTCTTTTTTTTCTTTTGTCATTGAATTTTTTTTTTTAAATTTTGTCATTGATGTTTTATTTCGACAAATAAAAAATAACCAACTTGCAGGTCATTGATGTTAACTTTAAACAAATTAATTAAACAACGATCACTCTTTTTATATACTAGAATCTCAATAGATTCTAATCTATTATAATATTTTTGTAGACTATGAATCCGCTTGGAATTATTTTTGTAAGGTTCAAAAGTGATTTAAAAAAATTAAGAATTAATTTTGGTATTTGGTAAATTTTTTAAAAAATATTTTGGACAAAAATTACCCAATTTTACAACAAATTTCAAAAAGAAAAAAATGAGTAGATTTTCAAATTTTAATTTTGAGAATCTGTCATACACTTACTGTAATTTTATATATATTCTCACATATATTATAAAAATTTAAAATATCCTGATTCAATTAAGAAATAAAATCTAAAAGGATTACTATTATTACCAATTATATTGAGATAACAAAATAAAAAATAAAATAAAATAAGAATATTTATTTTAGTTATCAGTTATCATAAAAATACAATAAATTGATATGTGTAAAAAAATTATATATTTATAAATGTGTAAAAAAAATTAATATTATATTTATTTCAATCATTTGTATGTTTACAACAATTTAACAATAAAAGTTACTAAATATATATATGGCTGTTTTTAAAATTCATAATATTTTTTAAAATAAATTTTACTAAATATGTAACTGATTCTCTTAATATAACAAATGATAATTGTTTTAAAAAGTACTGCCCTATAAGCAACAGTCAAAAAAATAAAATTAGTATGAGAAAATTTAAAGTATTTAAGTGATCCAGCGGAGCAAAAAAATTATAGTCAAAATAAAATAGAATAGCAAAAAGAGGCATTGTGTCCAATTTTTAAACGTGAATATCGTTCTAACTGTTCTTTCTCCTATTTTCAATAATTCTAAAAATATGTTTCAAATTTCGGGTAATTTTTGAATACCTCCCCTAAGGTTTGTCCTTACTACACTTGGAGAGAATGTATGCATATATTGACACATAGCACCCCTCGCCGTGTATTAGCGTTAAAGAGCCGTTTGGTTGTTAAGGGCAATAACGTAATTGCAAAATTTAAATTTTTTAAATCGTTAAGAAGCTGTTCACTGATTAAACTAATCAGTATGCACAATAACCAACTGCTACACAAAACATAGAACACAGTTGAATCTGAGGGTGTCGTCTCCACTTCTTCTTATCGACATGGTAAAGCTGGTCATATTTTCTCTTTATTTATTTCCATTTTCTTCTTATCTATAAAATGATATACACAAAGACAAAGTTGCAATCATTGCAAGAAGACCGCCAGTATGAACTTTTTTCCTAAATCTGGAAAAATAATTACAAATAGATATTGAACTTAGAATCAGTTGCTGCAGAAATAGAAAAGAAATCTTCTGTTTCCAAACACATACATAACTAAAAATTTAAAAAAAAAAAAAACACACACACACACAGACACACACACAAAAAATAATTTTTTTCCCTCTCCCATAGTGGGTTATAGTTTATATAGAGAAGAACAAAAGGCAAGCAACAAAGAAAAAAGCAGTTCCCAAGAAACTCTATACAAACCAAAAAAAAAAAGAGCATTTATGCTAGTGAGCAAAACCCTTATGAAGTTTTTTGAACTCCAACTCAAGCGTTGAAGAGTTGTAATTTCTCACAAACTCAACAACCCTTTTCCTCTCTCATAGTCAAAGTGTTGCAATAGTTATTAAAGACTGAAAAAAATTCATATTATGAGTCTTATTTGCTGAAACCTGCATGAAAATCTCATCTTTTTGAACAAAAAGAAGTGCCTTTGAACAAGTCTTGTCATGCATGAAATAAAAACACCTCACTCTCCAAAAGAAAACATAAACCATCATTAACTGATAAGAAAACAGAAGAGAGATCCAACATACCCACCAAATCTGTCTCAAGTTGCAGTTGCAGTTGCTAAAGCACTTAAGTCAGAATAACAAGGAAACACCATGTTTGTTACATCTATATCTATGTAGGCGTTTGCCTTTTTTCTCCCGTGGTTTCAATTATCTGAAGAGGAAGTGTCATGTTAATTTCAGAAAGCAAACTAACAAGGTCATCTTGGTTTTTAAAAGCAGTCACTACTCTTCACTTCATTTGTAAAATAACTATTCAATTTTTTATATAATCATTGAACAAAGAAACCCAATCTACTTTCAATTAAAAAAAATCTGAGGGGTCATCTCTACTTCTTCTCATCGACAATGATTGCAATGATTCCACTATTCATATGCATTTGGTGCCAAAAAACAACAAATGCTCTGCAACTCTGCAATGCAAGCCAAGAAGCATTGTCAAGTCTACAGCTCTGCATTGCTGCAAGTATTATCAATTATTGTACTGTGCAGTGAGGGCATTATTGTATTTTCATCAACAAAGCAAACGACACTTTAACACTAATACACGGTCAGGGGTGCTATGTGTCAATATATGCATACATTCTCTCTAAGTGTAGCAAGGACAAACTTCAGGGGAGGTCTCCAAAAATTACCCTTCAAATTTCTTAAAAAACAATGCTAAACCAACAAATTCACTTTTGATCGTAAAGGAAAGCAGGAAGAAAATTGATTAACAAAATCATAAAAGGTAAATTACCGAAGATACCCACATTCTCATAAAATTCATTAATGCAATGACCGCCTGACCGACGACTCTAGGGGTACAATTGTCCTGAAGGTACTTGATGTACGAATACAAATAATTTTTTTTAAAAAATAAATTCTCTCTCTTCTAAGATCGTTTTCAAGGGTTTTAATGCTCTGCAGTCTGCAATTCTGTTTGTCTTAAAGGTGCGTCTTCACTTTCTGATTCTCTTCTCTGGTTGTTTTTTTGATCTGGGTTTAACGGATTAATGCATAATGTTAGATTATTTTGAAGAATTTCAAGGAAGAAATGATTAAAAATCTCTTCTTTTTGTCTTTTCATTGCTGTAATTAGTAACGAAACCATTGAAATACTTTTACTTCGTATTTTGGCTCTCTGGGGTTGACTAGAAGATGAATTTTATGTATCTGTGAGACCCATTTGAGCTTTTGTATACCTGTGGAATCATCATCTTGAATCATCATCTATTTTCTTTTCTTTTCTTTTTTAATAGAAAAACCTCGATTTTTCTTTGTTAACTATCTTTGCAATTGATACTTGATGTTTCGTAATTTTGCAAGGCACATCATCGGCTTTTCTTTCAAATTTTTTTAATTTTTATCTCTTATCGTGTTTAATACTATGGGACAGTTGAAGAATAATTGCTTTGAACGACAATAAAGTTGAAGAAATGCTTGGATTCTGTGATTTGGATTTAGAACAGTATGAATATTGTTATATACTTTACGTTGCGGCTCTTAATTCGATAGGAATCCTTCATTACAATAGGATTTAGGTTTTCTTTCACTAAAAAGCAAACTGGGATAAAACACAATGACCTTCCTCATGGTAAATCTCACAATATAAGCACTTCAATTGTTGTGGGGAATTCATGATTGTACTATACCCAAATCTTTAATGTTGCACAGCAATCTTACTGTGCATTGTTCTTTTGTCAAAAAATGCTCAATAGATCGTGATGGTGAAAGCATACACACAAGAGCACATTTACAAGCACCCGTGGGAGCGTGTTACTTCTGCATCTTGGCGCAAGTTTGCTGACCCTGAGAACAAGCGCACGTTATCCCATATACTTGAAGTGGACACTTTGAACCACAAGCTCGATCCTCTATCTGGCAAGCTATACACAACACGTGCACTCACCGTCCATGCCCCTGGACCTTGGTTTGTTCGCAAAATTATTGGTCAAGATATATGTCACTGTGTTGAATCAACGGTTGTTGATGCCCAGTCAAAGTCAATGCAGCTCACTACCCACAATGTTAGTCTAGAAAAGTATATAGAAGTGGAGGAGAAGATCCGATATGAACCCCATCCTGATAATCCAACTGGTTGGACAGTTTGTAGACAGGAGACAAGTATAAGGATTAAGCCATTATCGGCACTGGCATCAATGGCAGAGAAGGTGGAGCTACGATGTGCAGAAAAGTTCATGCAGAATAGTGTCAAGGGTAGAGAAGTAATGGAGAGGATCTGTAAGTACCTTGAAGCTGAATCTCGTGGAATTTCTCTCTAGTTCTAGTTTTTTAGTTCAATTTCTGAGTTTTATAGTACTTGGAGCAAAGGGCTTTTAAGTCCTTTAGAGTAGGAAAAACTAATAATGTATGAGTATAAAAACTAAGATTGTTATACTTTAACTCCTGAAAGGAGTTGATTCAAATTTTGATCTAGTTCAAATGTAATTTCAGGACGTTATGCACTCGCTTTTCATTGCAAGACTGTTTTTTAAAATTGTTTCGTGGATTTTTCTAAGTAGATGGGCATATTTTAGTTATATTTTGCTCAAATGCTACTGGCATATAATTTTGATTACTGCAAATTTTATATAGCACTTTCTCTTTTAGCACTATCTCCTCTGCAACGCGTGTCTAGTATTGTGGAGAACCATATCCTTCTCCATTGAAGGGTATTGCATTTCTTTTTCAGATCATTGCATTATTTTAATTGGTTTAAGTAGATTTCCTTCCGGCCACCTCTAGAAATTGAATTCTGCACTTATTTTGGGAGAATATGTAATGTCCTTTGGTGTCATTCTTTGTCAAGAAATTTGGATCCCTTCTATGTTGCAGGTCCTTTGCTGGTTTACCCATATATGTTAAGATATATACTGGTGTTCATTTTATTATTTCAAACCTTACAGAACCAATCTAGTTTTACCACTTTATGTTGAATTTACAAATTGCAGCATTATTATTCAAGACACCATTATTGACTGATTGTAATGAGAATCTCTTTGAAGCCTATCTGAAGGTCTTTGCAGTTTGTTGAACATGTTAAACTGGAGATTTGAGTGCAGCACATAGGAACAAGAAAGTCAAAACCTGACGGTAGATTTGTTTATCTTACAATAAGTCCCCATTCGGCCAAGCTGGTTGGTAATTTTGGAAGGATTGTTGGATAGGGGAGGTTACTCCTGGCGGACAGTTCCCTCAGGTTACATGACTAATTATTGTTCCATACTAGTATGGCTAAATGTTCTGCTTGAAAATCATTCAGCAGACTCCTAGGGCAATGGAGTTGGGATTTCAAGTTCTTGGGTAATTGGAATGATGGAGGTTCTCAACCGTACGCTGGGAATGATTCGATCTGCATTCTCAAAAAATTAGGGATTTTTTTTTTTGTTTTTGGACCAAGTCTTTCTCTCTCTTAAGTATCTTTTACCATACGACAGTTTTTAAAATTTACAGTTTGAAGGAAATCACCGATGCATAAAAATCGAAACCAATGAAAATCATCACACAAGAAATAAAGCCAATAGAAACCATAATTAAAAATTTACAAAGGCTAAGCACAAGAATTGTCCATGTATGTTTTCCACATCATATGGAAATAGCACAACCATCTTTTTCTGATTTTTTTTTTAAGCAGAAACTAATAAAGTGAAATGCCATATGAAACATAATGACAAATTGCAAAGCTATCCAAAAGTCCATAAAACCAGAGCACAGATTCAGACTCTTAAACACTGAAGCCAACTTATAAGTTCTCGCCAACACACGATATAGAGTTCTTCATACTGCAGAGATGTCCTATAACTGATAATGGGACCCCAGCATATATAACATTAAAGGACACCTGATAAGATACGTGGCCTTCTCAGAAGAAGCCTCTCACAGATGAGCAAGATCATCATTCTTTGATTATTGAAACCTCATCCCATTGGATCTAGATTTTATCTAGCTTCTCAGCCTTGATCACAGGGTTTGCTTTAATTATAGCATCCCTAGCAGCAGTCCGGTAGTCAAAGGGGCAGTTATGTTTGTCTGAATAGCGATGTGATGCACAGTATAAGTTACCACAGCGACAATTGAATCCTGTTAAACCAACACGCTTCTTGCAACTGCTGCACCGGCTGGGACCCTCCTTCGGCTTTGCCTCCACACTCTCGCTCAATTCTGAAGCACATGATGGCTGCACAGAGATGACTTTTGGCTCTACTGAACTAGCTTGCACATCAACAGTGGCAGCAGCAACAGATTCACTTCCATTGCTGCTTGAAGTTTCATTCACAATGCTTCCAATAGATGAAGCAGCAAGCTTAGCTTGATCCTGTTTCAGCATCATATCCTTGTAGCATTTGGAACACATGTTCATAGTAGCCACACTTCCAAAGAAACCACAATTGTTGATGCACAAGATAGGGCCCTCAGGAGGAGCTTGGCATCCAGTCTCATCATGGTCCATGTTTTCACCACCCCTGCACCAATACAAATGAAAAACTTGAGATCTTAGAAAGAAATAGGCAATAATAATAATTAGAATAAAATATTCTATCTCAATTCCACTACATCAATATTGAATCACAAGAACATGCCAAAGAACACATATATACACATGGACAGAATTTCAGTTAGCCAGTGTTAACCAAAAAGCAGAACTCAAGCGGTTCTTAACAGGTCAGGCTTAGACTCATATAAATTTGGTTGATTCAGCTTAGCAGTCTCAAAGCCCACAAGCATCATTAAGTGCTTGCAGATTAGCCCAAATGTTATAAAAATGGCTCCATGTCAAAATCACAAAATGCTCACATTAAATCTCTTCATCTGTGTTCATTCCACAGTAGCAGTTAAAGATATTTCCTTCAGTTTGGAAGTGTACCAGCCTAAGAGGTTCAAAATCCTAGGACAGACCTTGAGTATTTTACCAATTAATATAATCTTGCTCAGTTACCAATACATTCTCTGTTTGCGAGATGCTAGAAATTTATTAACCCACTACAACAGCATCTGGAAAAAACATAGAGCTGGCAAACAGATATCACGTCTGCCAAGTCTTTCCACAGCTGACTTACAACAGCAGGTTGTAGAAGAGGCTGTGTAAAGCTGGCTTGGTCTATTAATCTCTTCAAACCAAGAACCAAACCAATCTGATCACAATAACAGAACTTGGAAACAGACTGATCATTCTAAAACAGCACATTAACTTCTAATTGGTTTGGTTCTGTTCGATTCTTTGTATAATTAACTTCTGCTTGCACCTCTAACTACAATATTTAATCAATCACATAAAATGTAAATCAGTTGTATTGTCTTCGGCAAACAGCCATAATCTAATAGTAAAGAGACAACTCAAGCACCACACAATTTTCAAAATGACATGATGCGACAAATTATTTTCTCAGAGCATAAAAGGTTAACATCTTTCCATGTCTATTTTCTAACACCACACATCAAATGGGGGAATAAATTCATGAACCACTAAATAACCCATCAGAAAAGGCAAGCGTGTGAGAAGTCTTCAACAAGAAAGAAGGTGCACATACAAACATCAGCCATAGATTACAATCACGACTTCCTATCTTGTCATAATGCATACCACATGGCAAAGTCAACCAATGAAAGAACGCCACATTCTGCGGTTGCACTTTGTGACCATGTCTCAGTTATTTCTATATAAGCGGCTACAATGTAACTACTTACTTAGAACAAGTGACTTGCATACACATATCGCAAACATATTACAACTATTCTAACAACTAAAATACCAGTCAGTCATGTAAATTATGAACTAAAGTAAATACCCAGCTGGAACAGCTTCATCATCCAATTCAAAATTTTACAGCATATCTAGAACAGTTAGCAACAATCTGAAACTAATCCTACAAAACGGAATAACATTCAAATAACATGACGCCAAACAAAATAACAAAACCCAACTCAAATCAGCTCATTACAAAATCATACGAGTCACATATCAGTATATCAGAAAAACATGATTTATTTCTTAAACAACATCAAAAACCCTAACTTTCACTTGAACAAAAATACCCAATATCAAAAACGCCATAAATATTAATAAGTAAATAAATTTAAAAACAAAAATCAGAAACCCAATAAATCAACAAAAAATACAAACCTGCAAGCAACAGAAGAAACAGCAATGAATCCCTTAAGCCGATCCCCGAACTCAAGACAGCATCCAATAAGCCCTGCTTTCCATCAAATCAAACGAAAATTAAATAAAAATTAATCAAAACAAAAATCCATCCAAAAAAAATTAAAAATAAAACATTTGATATTAAAAGAAAATAAATAAATAACAAGGATAAAAACCCTAACCCTAAAATTAAATGGACCAGATCGGCCTATTGGAGAGAGAGCAGGCAAAACCCGATGAGAGACGTTCTCGTTTCCCTTTCGGGTCTCTCTCTCTGTCTCTTTGATTTTTTTTAAAAGGCTCCGCTGTTTCTCTGCCAGCGAAGGCTCTTTACTGATTAGCGAATGACGTGGTTCCTTCTCATTGGTGCCGCGTGTTACTTTCCGTTCCCCATTTTGTCCCCTCGCTTGGGTTTTAACTTTCAAATAACTAATTATCAAAAAAAAAAAAACTTTCAAATAACTAGATAATAACATCTGAGCCCCTGAATGATAAATAAATTCCAAAACCAATGGATAGTTTATGCGTAGCTTTTTAATTGGTCACTACAGTCATTTTTTTTCTTAAAATTGACTTATAAATTATTTCAGTACAAACTAAATATAAAAGAGTTATACACTAATTTTATATATTATATTTATCATTGAATTTACCCTCACATTTGTAATGTAATATTGCCTAATTTTTCCATGCATACCTTATGTTTTTTAGGAGAATGATTCTAATTTTTTATCAATTTGTATAGAGATGATTAAATTTTTCTTCATATGTTAAGTTTGTAAATAGCAAAAAAACACTGCAGCACTCAACTAGATTCACATTCCTTAACTTTGAGGATCTTGCTTCATTTGTACGCGTATGTGTGTAATTTAATCAATTTGAATCTTTCAGAAATTTATATTAAATGATGAATTTTAGAAAAGAAAAATGGGAAGAAGATATAAATAGTTAGGTGTTAATTCATAAGAGTATTTTAACTATCACTTGAACTTTGAAGTAGATGATCTCTTAGATAAGTCAATTTTAGATGAATAAAAGTTAAATAATTTATTTTATTAATGAATTTTTAATATCTTTTAGTGTGAGATATTCATATAAATTTACAAACTATGTCCTTAATTATAATTTTACAAAATAAGCAGGGGGCTAACTGTTATTACTCCTACAATAAGCTCGGTATGATAAAGTGGTGGGCAGTGGAAAATGTGAGAGAGACCGTCCAATAATAGTTGAAGCAAGTGAATGTGACTGTATCGTGGAACTAAATTAAAATATCTTAAACCATTTAAACAAAAATAAATAAATAAAATTATTTTTTTGGGTAAATCAAGAGTTTATTTCAAACAAGTGAGCGAACAACCCCAGCCTCCGTGTACTAAATTTGAAGTTCAACCTAAAACTGGGAAACTAAATGAAAATAATAAATAAATAACTTACATATTTATGAGGAGATTTGAATCTTTCATTTTGAATAATGAGATAAAAAAAAATATTTATTATTTAAGATACACCTATCAATTCAATTAAAACTATTTGATAGTAATTTCAAACGAATTTTGAATGATTAAGAGAATGAATCCAATTGTTTCACCGCTACAGCCGAGCTCTTTCGATAAATTTTCGCTCTTAAGGATACGTGAGTTCTTGTAAATTATAATATTTATTTATTTATTCTTTCTTTCTTTTCTCCAAAATATTAACAAAAGTACATCCTAAAATTGTATCGATTATCTCTTACTCGTGCTCTTGAATTAATTGATCGTCTATTTTTGCTAATTTAATTCTTTTGAAAAATAAAAATTTATTATGGAGGTGGCATAAATTCTATTTGTTTGATTCTTTTTATTGGGTACAAAAAAGAGAGAGATTGAGTGGAATGGGATGATATTTGAAAATTTCCAAGGGGCAGTCAGTATTTTTATTTTTTGGTGCTAAATTTTTTAAAGATGCGCATATATACACTCAACTTTATTCTAACCCTGGACCATCTTGAAATGTCTCCTTCAAATCAAAGAGAAATGACTCCATGCTGGTTAATGTTTAATAAATACTTGTCTATTTTCTGTAATAAATAAATTCTTTTATAAATATATCAAATGCAGATTTTTCATGTGTACAAAGTTATTGTACAGAAAGATTTTTTTTTTAAAGATTTTTTTATACCTTATGGAAAAAAAAGATATTTTTTTATACAATTTGTGTTTTATTAAATTCAGCGGTTAAGAACTATCGTATATGTTCAATTTTTCCTTGGATGCTGGGCTTCAGGGCTTACATATTTTGATAGTTGAGTTGGATGCACTCAATGTTGTTGGGCTTATTAATTCTGAAATCAGAAAGCCAATTTTTTTTTAAAAAAAATAATTGATATATCATCTATTTATTATATTCTAATTATAAAGTCAATCGATGAGATAATCTCAAACTTCAAATAGTTATCATACGTATATCTGGAAGACTGCTTGGTGGTGGGATGCCAATACGAACTAAGTCATCTTAAAAATGTAGGCCTACCGAACATTGTCCAGTCAATGAAATATTAAAATAAATGAAATTTCATAAACCCAAATGTGAAATGTCCAACAATTAGAATCTGAACACATTGAACGCAATGAGCACAGAACATTCTATGATAATAATAATAATAATAATAATAATAATAAATGCAAAAATAATAAAGAAAACCAATCACCTTTTTTATTCTGGTTATTTCCTGCAACATTCCTTAAATACGTATGAAAAAATCCCAATAGAAATCTTTTAGGTGTTGAATTTTGAATAGTCCAAAACGGAAGAAAATTTCAGCTATGGAAGAAAGTGACATACCACCAACACATGGTGGTAATGATTCCCCAACCCCATGAGTCTGAAAATAGAAGCAAACTATAGCAAAGATAAAAAGCTTTGCCTTTATAATTTTTTATGCCGTGTTTGGCAAACTGTCACAGGAAACTTTTTTCTGCTTTTTCTCTCTTTGCTTTTGCTTCAAATCTTGATCTTCCCTCCTTTTCCAAATTAAATTTCAATTCTTTTTTTCCCCCATCAGTTCCAAGAATCTTCCTTGGCAGAACTTTTCTGGGAAAATTTTTAATATTGTATTAATATAGGATTTATTGCTTTGTTGTGCTCATAGTTTCTGCATGATTCATATTTAATGGTAGGGTGAGCAACTGAGCATGTGTACATAAATTTATTTCAAAGTTTGAACTAGCCGGCGTAGGAAATATTCAACTTTGGAGATGGCTGTGGAGATTATGAATGATGACATGGTATCGAAAATGGAAGATTATGAAGTGATAGAGCAGATTGGAAGAGGAGCTTTTGGTGCTACGTTTTTGGTTCTTCACAGAGCTGAGAATAAGAAGTAAGAGAAATCTCTCTTCTCTAGTATCTCTTCTTTGTTTTTCATCATAAAAAATTCTGGGTTTAATTTGATTTCAGAACTATCTTTTAAGTTTGGTTTAAGGACTAAAATATGGTTGCCCTTGTTATTATATGTGTATATTAGGTATGTGTTGAAGAAGATTAGATTGGCTAAGCAAACGGTGAAGTTTAAGCGCGCTGCAATTCAAGAGGTTAATCTTTTAAGCACTACTCTTTATGCATTTTGATTCACTGAGTACGAACCTTCCCATTTGAATCACTGTGAATCGATTCATTTTCGCAAATGTATGTACCTTTGATGCTTTGTGCTTCATTAATCAACAATTTATTTCAGTTTATAACAGATGCAGTTGATTCCTATGAAGTTGTTGATATATGAAAACAAATGATCGATTGAAAGTGATTAAGATGTCAATAACATGTGTTAATGTTGCAGATGAATTTGATAGCAAAGCTAAGGAACCCATATATAGTTGAGTACAAAGATGCTTGGGTGGAAAAGGTACTCAGTCTATCAGCAATTTTTAGTTAATTTTCTGCTACCATTAAAAACATAGTATGTTTTGTTAATGTCATGTGCTAGAAACGCAGTTGGTTGGGATCCTTATCATATAAACGCCATGAAAATGATCCTAACTTTTTCTCTGTATGCATTCATGTTTTGCAGGAATGCTATGTGTGCATTGTAACAATTTACTGTGAGGGAGGAGACATGTAAGTCTTTTGGTTCCTTTCTTTTCCTCGTTACTCAAGCTCACTTCTGTACTATTCTGTTGATTTCTGATTTTGATCGTGCAGGGCTGACATGATAAAGAAATCTAAAGGAAAATTTCTTCCAGAAGAGGTAAGGAATTTGGAAATTGCTCAAGAGCTAATTTTCTTGATCATAATATAACTTGATAATTAATTTTTTTCTTGCTGCACAATATCTTGATGCTGGCATTGCTCTCTTCCAGACTCTCTGCAAATGGCTAACTCAGCTGTTGCAAGCAGTGGATTACCTCCACTTTAATCGCGTTATTCACAGGGATTTGAAAGTATGTACCTCTATCTACAATTTGTATTTTTCTAATAAAAGAGCTTAGTAAAGGTGTAATATTAAGACAATGTTATTTTTTTATGTAATTTCAGTGCTCCAACATATTTCTTACAAAAGAGAATGACATAAGGCTAGGTGAGAAGGCAAACACATTAATCGTTGCTCCCAAGATTGGACTTTGTTTTCCTTCTAAAACTCGTCCATTTTGCATTTGATTAACAGGTGACTTTGGACTTGCAAAACTGCTCAACAAAGATGAACTTGCTTCCTCAGTAACTTCTGCTCTTCACTTCTAGTCTCACAGTATCCCAGTGCAATTTTGGCTTTTTCATGAGTGTTTAATTTTCTGATGAGATTAATCTTCGTCATGTTTGTATATCTACGCAGGTTGTCGGCACTCCCAATTATATGTGTCCAGAGCTTCTTGCAGATATACCCTATGGATACAAGTCTGATATATGGTCCTTAGGTAATAAAGAGCAATATCATATTTTTATACAAGCTCATTTTATAGCCACTAGTATGACTTTTTTCCCAGAATGACATTTCACTATTCTTATAGGTTGCTGCATGTTTGAAATTGCTGCGCATCAACCTGCTTTTCGAGCTCCTGTAAGTGTATCCTTGACTTAAGCTTGTTAATTCTCCTTATTTTCCTGCCAAAGTACAAATCTTTAATTTTGAATTGTCAATGGAAGAGAAAAATCTGATAAAATTTGATCAAACAGGATATGGCTGGACTTATTAGCAAAATAAACAGGTCCTTCGTCTCGCCACTGCCAACAATGTATTCCTCTACATTGTAAGTGTCTACATGTATGTTCTGGTAATGCTTTGTAACCTCCCTATCACATAAATCAAAGTAGCAAAATTTATAAATATAATTGAGGTAATGAGCTTTATGGACTGCAGGAAACGGTTGATTAAGAGCATGCTAAGAAAGAACCCTGAACACAGACCAACGGTGAGTTCAATTAATAACTAGACTCTAATCTTATCGTTTTGAAATCATTGGAAAACATGTTCTAATGACTTCATTATGCTACATTGCAGGCTGCGGAGCTATTGAGAGATCCACTTTTACAGCCATATATTGATCAATCCCACAAGCTAGCTCCTGTTTTTCTCCCTGTAAAGTCCGAAAACAGCTACAAGGATAAGCCAAAAGCACTTCAGTCACCTGCCAAGTTCAGCAATGGCAAAGAAGCGAAAGGTGGAAAGGCAACCCCACCAGCACCAAGGAAGTTGTTAGTGAACCTAAAATCCGACCCTCAGCATCACCAGGTATTGCAAAAGGAACTGCGAGTTATTAGTGAAGCTACGACATTCAGTAACAAGGAAGAACATGGTATGGTTCCACGGTGCTGTTTACATTCAATAGCAAACAAAAACTTGAGTCCAATATGTGCTTCATGTGGGAATAACGAAAGAGCAATAGAGAATTTTCTCAGACTTCCAAAGCAAACAATAAAAGAAGATATTCAAGAACTGATTGGAGCATCAAATGACTCGTTGATGAGTACAATAACATTGCTGCATAGTGAGGAAACAAGGATAAGAATGGATCCACAGAGCAAGAAAAGAGCAGAGGCTCTGGAGTCACTACTAGAGATTTGTGCAAATTTGCTTAGACAGGAAAGGTTGGATGATCTTGCTGGTGTATTGAGACCATTTGGTGATGAAGCTATGTCATCTAGAGAAACAGCAATTTTGTTGACAAAGAGCCTAATGAATATTCAGAAAAATGGTGCCTGACCTAATTGACTATCACGGAGGCCATGATCAATCTGATGCTTATACCTTGTAAATGAAACCCAAAAGTGTTGTAAACTCTCGACATATAATTGGTTTATTGTGTTAGCAAAATTACTCCACAGAAGTGAATTTGATTTGAGTAAAAATGAGTAGATTAAATATTGAGTCTAAGAGATACAATTTCAAGTAATTCGATATAAATGATCTAGATTTTGAATCTTTAGCCACTTTGTTGTTGCAGACTTTATGCAAAACTCTTGCCATATCATTTTCGACAATGACAGTCTTCTCGAGGATTTTACTTTGAATGGGGCTATAATGGTGAAATTATAATCCTGACTAGGCTATGTCATCAAATTATAAAATTGAAGAAGCTAATATTGAAGAAGTTAACGTGGGAGGCCACAGATGGAAAATCATAAAATTTAGCAGAATAGAACATGATTAAACAATAAGGGCACCAACCACGAAATGGGTAAAAACTTCGAGTAAAACGGTGCGTTTCTGCATTCTCTTCCTCGTAACAATTAAGCTAACAGCTAACGCTTTCCATTATTCCATACAACAGCTCGAGTACACGGTGAAGTGATCTTTTGCTTCTCAAAGGCTCTGCTTGCAGCTTGGAGTTGGAGTTCTAATCAGGTCTTGTTCTCTCTTTTAACTTCTCTCCATCATTATGTTTTATTTTATTCTCTGTGCCCTGCTTCGTTGCTGTCAAATTGAGGGATATGACTTAAGAAAAATTTACTGTTAGCTGAAGTGGGTGTATTTTTAGTCTCAGAATTTTGTTCTCAGTAACCAAACACTGTTTTATGAAGAGCCCCTTTTGAGAAAACTAACAAAATCATACCTTTTTTTTAGTTTTAATTAACTCTATGTTGCATCTATCATCAGGTTGGCTGAGAAGTTCATCATGAATGAACATGAATCACTTTCAAAAGAAGACAGGATTAGTCAGTTACCTGATGGAATCCTTTGCCACATTTTATCATTTTTTCCTATAAAATGTGCTTTGGCAACTTGTATTCTATCTTCAAGATGGAGGTTTGTTTGGACTTCGCTTCCAAATCTTTGCTTTGATGAGCGGTTACACATGAGGCCCGTTCATGGCCAGCGTATGGGTTATATTTTTAGAAAGGATGAATTTTGTTTTTCTGAGGATCCTAACCCTGTGTTTGAGAATTTTGTTACTAGGGTGCTTCTTCTTACTAACCCGACAGCTATTGCCAAGTTTTCTCTCGACTGTTGGGAGCTAAGCGATTTGCTCGTTTCAGATCCTGGGTTGATTCTATAATTATGCCTATGTTAGCGAGATTGAACTTATTCTCGGGTCTCACAAGTTTGTTCGGTTGCCTGAGAGCATTTGCACTTTGAAGACACTTGAAGTTCTAAAACTTTACTTGGATTTTGTTATCAAGATTCCTTCATCTGGATTATGTTTTCCAAGTTTGAAGGTTCTTAGTGTTGTACTAGAATATCCTGATAACAACTTGATTGAGAGACTCTTTTCTATTTGTCCTGCTCTTGAGGATTTGTCAATAGAAGGACATCTGGATGATAAATCTGTGATTAACTTCAACATTTCATCCACTACTTTGAAGAGGTTACGCTTATCGTTTACAAACGGAGTAGCTTATAGTAATAATTGGCACAAAGTTATGATTACAGCTCCAAATCTTGAGCAGCACAATATTCATGATTTTTGCATGGTTTCCTATATGTTTCATGAACTACCTCCCTTCACTAAAGTGTTTATTGATATTTTATATGACGATGGATGGTCATGGGTTCAGTCTGGCCGTGCTCAACGGCTGGTCAACAGCCTCACTAAAGCCAAGTTTCTGGCTTTATCTGCTGACACTGTATATGTAAGTCCATTCCATCATCTTCTGAGACCCTCATGCATATCTTATTCATGTCTCTACCTATTTTTTTTTTTAATTTTGGTTTAATTTATTATTTTGCTGTATGCCAGCTAGCAGCGACGACATTGTTTTAAAACTGATTGTTGGGACAATTTCTGTTACTCAAGGAAATTCAATTGCAAAAAGTTTTATTTGTAATTTATTCGTTTTAAAGTAATTTTCTTTTTCTGCATGAAAGGCCATTGACAAAATTTATAAGGATGTCTTTCCAAAGTTTCCAAATGTGACCTGTTTGGAAGTGAAGTTGAACTGTTTGGATGGCGCCTGCTTCCTATAATCGTCAGCAGTTTGCCTAACTTAGAAGAGTTTGTCTTTGAGAAGGTGAGGATATGATGAACTTTTGAAGCAAATGGTACTCAATTTGTTGTTTCTGATATTTGTTTGTTCTTTGTGACAGAAATTAAGTTGTCATTTTGAAGAATTTGGGTGGATTGAGCAACCAAATATACCCCTTTGTTTGCTCCTACATGTTAAGAAAATTGAAATTAAGAAATTTGAAGGACAGAAAGATGAACTGGAACTAGTGAAATACTTGTTGAAGAATTGTAAAGTCTTGAACAAAGTGATCATTAGATGCAGGGAGACGGCTTCAAAGGAAAATCTTTGCCAGAAGTTAGATAAGTTACAAAGAGGCTCTATGACTTGTGAAGTTGAAATCTTTTGAAAGTTTTTAAATACGGTCTCTTGGTGTTTTTGGCATCATGAAGCCGTTAAAATACTCATGCAATCTGTTAAAGAATACTAGTCAAATTTCTTGACATGTTTTTTGGGATGAAATACTTGTATATACTTTGTGATGCTGGATCTTTATCTGTTGACGTAGGTTTCTGTGGTTATCTACAATAAGAAGTTTTAATGCTTCCAAGGGGTCCCTGAGTCTTGCTAGTTGCAGGCTTGCAGCTATGATTTCATTTGAATGTTTGTCAATCATGCTGTAATGCTATTTCTCTTGAAGTCTTGTTGTTTCATTTTAGGTTCTCGAAAAAGCTCAATATTGATGATTTTGCCTTCGTCCATGAACTGCATTCTTTAACTGAAGTGTTTTTTTATTTTATCTTTTTCTCTGAGGGATCATAATGTATCCAGGCTGGCCATGCTCTACAACTAAAACAGTATGTATGTATACTTATGTGTTGAAAATGATCATATAGGTATGAAGTATGAACGGCTGTGAAAGTAATTCTAGACTACACCTGCTTCTCTCTGCTTTTGGGTTGCGCACCATAGGGCTCATTGCTGGAATGGGCACTCAGGTGAATTAACATTCAATAAATGTTGTATGAAATGGTGTTCTCCCATTAACATTTTCTTTAACATTGGAATCATCTCAACTTTTGGTTAAGCTTATATCTTAGGCCTTGGCAATAACTATGACTTATCTTGGTCCTTTCAATTAGAGAGGCTTGAATTTATTCTCATTTTCCTCTGTTCCCTCTGTTTCTTCAGTTAAATGCCACTAAAGATATCAAAATTATTGCCTGCTAGTTTCAGAATTTTAGCTATCTGTATGATACATCCAATGAGACTGCGGGTGCATTTCTTCCTGCTCAAATACTGAATAGCCGCTAACCAATATGAATTCTTGAAAAATAACCATAGGAAGAAAATGATTCTTTTATTGATATTTCTCCAGAGAGAAAGAAGAAACAAATAATTAAGAGCTGAAATTATGTAATAGTAATTATCAAGAAGTTAAATGCGGCAATACATAATATACAAGTTACCTCACGTTCAGCTATATGATAATAGTACATGTTAATCCATGCATGGTTCCCTTGTAATAGTATGATACAATTTATCTATGGTTGATCACTGCAAGTAAAGAATTAAGAATGACGAGAACGAGGCCATGAATAAGGACCCAAAAACGGACAATGTTGCTGCAGAGTCACTGGAAGATACCGGTACCGGTGCAGGTGCCGATACTGGTGGTGGTGTTATTGGAGCTGCAGCATCCCTAGACGAGAGAGCTACAGTCATGGAGGCAGCAACAACGACAACAAGGACAATGCAAGTGATATTCTTCTTCATGTCCACGGCGTTGCAAGAGTTTGTTTCTTTGTTTGCAATAATCTTGAAGAAGAAAATTGTGGAGAGTCTATGTAAGGAGTATTTAGGGTTAGTGCAAGATTGAGTTTGCTAGGGGTTCTGTTGGAGGTTTTAAGGATCTGCGGATGTGATTTCTTTACGAAAAATTTGTTGTATGACGATGGCGTTGGAGGGAGTTGGCGTTGTGTGTATGCATGGATTTGTTTTTAAGTATTAATAGAAAAAGAGGTGTTTGGTAATTAGTTTTGAGATGATGTTAGTTAAGTATTAATTTGTTTTCCCTAGTCTGTTTTGTTCGGATTGTGTATGATTTCTGTTTATACTACTTTAGAGCTTTATTGTCTTTTTATTTTTGCTTTTCAATTATTATTAATATTTTAGTTTATTATTTAGTAAAACAGAAGAATTATTTAGTCCAGAATCCTAGGATTCGGACATATGGTGGGTTCCAACATATATGCAGTAGATAAATAAAGAGACTAAGAGAGCAAAGGCTGTTGGATTTCAATACAGAGATTCCTAGATAATTTCCTAATAAAGTTATATTTATCTCATCATAATTAGTTTTGGTGGTTTATAAATGTTGAAAGTGAAAATTTTAAAATTTCGCCTATTTTTAATTAAATTTTAAATAACCTAATTTTCGAATTCTAAGATAAATTTTCATCATCAAAAAAAGCAGATTATTATTTAACGGACCGTGTTATAATATATCATATATTAACCTAATCCAATAACTTAAAAGTTGAGTCGATAAAACTACGATTGAATTTACAAAAATAACTTTTGAATTTGATGCATCATACATTATAACGTATCCTAGCAACATCCTGGCTCAATAATCACTTCTAGAATAAGTTTACTATTTATTTTTTGTAAATTTTTTTTTACATACAATAAATTTATAATTCATTCAAGCTCAGTCAAAGAGGTCTATTCATAAATGAAATAAGATTTCATAATGTCGTTATCTAAAATTTCTGAATTATTTAAAAGTAAAATCAATAAAATAATTTGCATAATTGAAGGCCAATAATATCTTAAGGCTGTATATGTGATAACAATTAAAAATCTCATGAATTTCTGATAAAAGTTTATCAAAAAATTATCTAAAAAATTTAGGAAAGTAATTACAAATATTTTTGTTTTTAAAGTTAAATTTAATTTTTTTGGTCAAAAAAAGTTAGATTTAATTTTTTGGGGAGATAATAATAAAGTAATTTAGAAAGGAAAAATGAAAAGAAAGGAAAAGACGTCCGTGACCGCTGGACCTTAACGGCTAGTTTGTCACTAAAGCAACCGGGTCAAAATTTCTCTTTAAACAACGAAACGACAGCGCAACGGCTTTTGAAGGATTAAAACTCACTACTGCGCGCCACGTACCGTCGTATGTTCCTCTTTGCGGTTACGTCACTCTGGTCTCAACGATCTTTGTGTTTGAAGGATTAAACAACGATCTTTGCTTACTTTTCTGTCTAAAGAGCAAGCTCTCCTCAACTCACAGCCGTTAGATTAGATTCTTTTAGCTATTCGACGGTCAAAAGGTAACAAGACTAAAAGTAAAGAGAGCCGTTGTGGGATCCGCTTGAATGATGGAAACCCGACACGTCGCAATCAAATTTCTTTTTAAAATATGTGGTGGTAGTGGTAATAACATTAAGTCCCTAAATTTTTAAAACATCATAAGCAAAGACATATCTTGTAAAAATATTCATAGAAGTCCTATCCTTAGAATTTGTTAAAAATTCACAAGTAAAACCAATCATATTTAACATTTAACTGTTAAATATTTGAAAATCGGCTTACAGATAGGCTTATTTATCTCCATGTTTTGAGAAATATATTATTGAACTTTCAACAAAATTTAACAATACATATGATATAATTCGTAACACAACTTACTAATTCAACACAAAAAAAATATAAATTAAGTTAATAAATTTAAATTAATTTAAGATTACACAAGTATTAATCGTATAAAATATGTATCATCTATTTACTAACCTATTTGGGTTTAATTTTGTTTTCAATATTAAATATAACATGATAATTATGGTAATAACCATATAAGTCCTCAATAATATTTAAATAAAAAAATATTAAACAGGTGAAAATTAAAACCAAATCTAATTTAAAGATATGTTAATCATGCTTTTATCAATCGTGTGCTAAATTAGTGTTTTATGCTTTTTAGCTTAGTTGAACTTGTGCCGCCCAAAATTTTCACGAGGAAGAATACCATAAATAAGCCAACCTAAACTACTACAACAGGATTTCTGCAAGAATATTATCTATCACTTATGGCCTTTCATTTAAATTTCTGTAAACATTAGGGACCTTCTTGCTATTATCTCAAAAGAAATCAGGTTCTTCAAGCCTATAAATACAAAGAGAGTCATCCACAGTTGCTCATGTTACAAAACCAAAACCAGATATAATTTGGAGAAAAAAAGATTCATATCACAAAATCAAAATCTCTCACACTCTTTAAGTTCTAATACAGCGATGGCGCAGGTTAGTATTTGCAGATCTGCGGCTTTGATTCTCTTCATTGCAGCGCTTCTCTCAATGACAGCTGTCGGCAGTGCACAGGATGTCGACCTGGCGCCGTCGCCGGGCATGGACGCCGGAGCTGCATTCCCGGTGACTGTTTCCGCTGGCTTTGTTTGCTCCTCACTCTTCTTCTCAGTCATTACTCTTCTATTGCAGTAATAGGCTCTTGAGAAACTTGAGAGACTCAGATTTTATATTTTATATTTTATTTTTATTATTAGGATATTTATTACTTTTGAAATTTTTGGGTATTTTTTTAATTGCTATTTGGTGGGAGTGCATCTGTTTGAGTTGCTGTGAGACTCATTATTTTTCCTCTAATCTTTGGTTAGGGTTGTAATTTTTATTTTTTTTTTTTAGGGTCTTGATATTATATTATATTTTAATTATAAAAATTGGTATTGTTATTTATCATCGTTCATCTCTCTTTAATATTTCATCGTGCTTAATATTGTTAGCTCCATTTTACTTCGCTACTAAAAATGTTCCAGAGATCATTTCTATTATATGTATTGTTAATTTTAAGTATATTTAGTACAAAAACTAGCTGAAGGAAATTGACTTTAAATAAGGAAAAAAAAACTCTATTTAGATGGTTAAAATCTAAAGTTAATTGAAAATCTCTTGCAAATTAATAATTCAAAATCCGTGTCATTATTTTAAGGCAAAAATTTCTCAAGAAAAATTGAACTGGGATAATTTTATGTAGTTTCATACTTTCGATTTCAAATGGGCTGGTTTAACAATTAGACCATCTACTTATCTTGTCGTTTTATGTAGGTTCATACTTTCGATTTCAAATGGGCCGGTTACATAATTAGACCATCTACTTATGTTGTAGTTTCATGTGGTTTCAGACTTTCAATTTCAAATGGGCCGGTTTAATAATTAGACCATCTACTCTCATCATACTTATCTTGAAATTCAATTTTTTCCTTACATACTTTCTGTGCTTTTTCCAAAATCTGATTTGGATTCAACCATATCTGTTTTTCTTTTTCTTTTTTCTTTTTTTTCAGGTTTCATTGACACCAAATTTTCTCCATTATCCAGTCGCAAATGAATATTGAATCACCTAGGAATATGCAAAACCTGTGAAGTTGATACAGAGCAATTAACAAATCTTGGTTTGCAGACAATTGATTGTTTGAAATTAACTACAAACGTGTGTTTCGGTGAATTATTTTATCTGATTTCAGCCCTAGATATATTAATTTGGCACTTAAAAATTAAGAAAAAAAGAATATTCTGGATTAAAAGAACTTGGAAAGAAGCTACAAAAGAAATCTACTTCAATTTTTGGAAAATTTTGATACAAGTTCTAAATTTCCCACAAGATACCCCAAAATGTAATTTTCAAACAATTGCTGTCGGTGCTGTCTAGCTCGTTTTAGACGTTTAGGAATTGTTAGAACTTGTATAAGGACACAATGACTTATTGACTCATGAATAAAAGACCATTTAACACGGAAAGAAAAATAGAAGACGACTATGAGTCTGCTCATGGTGTCCTTTTCCAGGGTTAAAATGTTTATATAAACTTTGTAAGAGCTTGCTGAATCCAATACCTCAATCAACCGAAAAGTTAATTATAAGCATGGATCCGGCATCCTCCATTTTCAGATTGGCGGCCCTTGTATGGGTTGCAATATTTACATGCGATAACGTTGCTGTTAGAACTGGTACATTTGTCACAGCATCTGCTTTGTCACCCATACAGTTGGAAAAGAAAGCTTTACTCCATACTGGCTGGTGGAACAGCAGCTGGACGACGATGGCCAACTACTCTTCGGATCATTGCAAGTGGGAAAGCATCACTTGCAATTCAGCAGGAAGCATAATCGAGCTACGCTTATCATGGTATGATGTTGACTTCAATGCGCAGGCACAGCTTAGTCAATTAAACTTCTCTTGCTTTCCGAACCTCGAAAATCTGACAATCCAGTCCTTTCCTCTTAATGGAAGCATACCACGGGAAATTAGTGCTCTTTCAAAACTCCAACGGCTGGACTTGTCCTCGAACAGGCTTACAGGTAACATACGAAATTAACTTCATTACCGCATATTATTTGAGCAATGATATTTAAATGGATAAGTTTGAGATGATACTGACAAAAACAACGGTAAACCAGGCCTATCTTATCATATTAATTAAAAAATAATAATAATTAACACGGTAGACACACCTGTTTACACCATTGTTCTTATTTATGTTCTATCAGCGTTTAATTTCTTCAACATTTTTTTTCATTATTTTCGTAGACTAATAACATAACTGTATATAATAGGTACAATCCCTTCAGAGATTGGAAATTTGAGGAATCTCATCCATCTTGATCTATCTGCTAATGACCTTACCGGACCTGTTCCCTCAACTCTTGGTCGTTTAACCAACTTGAAAAATATGATCCTTTCTCGCAACCAGCTAAATGGTCTGCTACCTCACGAAATTGGGAAACTGAAGAATTTGATCGAGTTGGATGTGGGTGGTAACAGCCTAATTGGGCCTATTCCTTCAGCTCTAGGTCTTTTGATCGATTTGAGCTATTTGGATCTTAGTTGTAACCAATTCAGCAACTCAATTCCAAATGAGCTGACCCAGTTAACTAAACTTTTTCATCTTGATCTTTCCTCAAATAAACTTTCTGGAAAAATTCCTCCACAGATAGCAAGTATGGAGGATCTAACCTGGTTGGACCTATCAAATAACAACATAAAAGGCTCAATTCCCGGTGAGATCACCAAGTTATCTCGACTTGATTATCTAAATCTTTCCTCTAACAAACTTTCTGGCCCAGTACCGTATTCAAATCAACATCTCCAAAGTATGCATACGGTAAGCCTCAATGCTAACAAGGGTTTATGCGGCAATTTTCTTGATCTTCCTTCATGCCATACAACCAAACCTGCCACTCTCTTTGTTGAAATTTTTCTTCCCCTCGCCATAGTCCCCTCAGTTATAGTCTTTGCATGCTTACAAGTTGTCAAACGTATGTACAAGAAACCCAAACTCAAGGCAAGAGCAACCGATAGCATAGATGTATTTTCAATATGGAATTATGATGGTAGAATTGTGTACGAGGATCTGATTGAAGCCACGGAAGATTTTGACATTAAATATTGCATTGGTACCGGAGGGTATGGCAGCGTCTACAAGGCACAGCTTCCCAACGGTAAGGTATTTGCATTGAAAAAGCTTCACACTTCAGAAACAGAGGAATTGGCATTCATCAAGAGTTTCCGAAACGAGGCTCAAGTACTTTCTCAAGTACTGCACCGTAATATTGTTAAATTATACGGTTTTTGCTTGCACAGAAAATGCATGTTTCTCATTTATGAGTACATGGAGAGGGGAAGCTTGTTCTGCAGTTTATACAATGATGATGAAGCTGTGGAGTTGGATTGGGCCAAGAGGGTAAACATTGTAAAAGCTATGGCACATGCTTTGGCATATTTGCATCATGACTGCTCACCAGCAATTATTCACCGTGACATATCAAGCAACAACATTCTACTTAATTCAAAATTGGAGGCATTTGTTGCTGACTTTGGCAGTGCTAGGCTTCTACATGCTGATTCGTCCAATCGAACTCTATTAGCAGGAACATATGGATATATTGCTCCAGGTTTACCCTAATGATATCTATTCTCCCCATGATCGATCATTTACTTGCTTCAATTTTATTTTATTTTACTTTATATTGCAGTCATGTTCCATGACATCTCTCTTAAATAGCTAGCTAGCTTAGCTACAAAAACTCACAAATAGAATTATCTCTAAGTTACATTCTATGATTACTTTGCCTTGTATAAATCTTTTTTTTTTTTGGGTAGAACTTGCCTACACCATGGTTATGACGGAGAAATGTGATGTTTATAGCTTTGGAGTAGTGACACTTGAAGTGTTGATGGGAAAGCATCCAAGGGACCTTCTTTCATCATTATCATCATCATCTGATCCAAAGATCATGCTGAATGATATTTTAGACCAGCGTCTTCCACCTCCAGTTGATCGAAAGGTTATTCGAGATATCCTTCTTGTTTCAACAGTTTCATTTGCATGCTTGCAATCAAACCCAAAGTCTCGACCTACAATGCAATCCGTGTCTCAAGAATTTCTCATCACTCGCAAGACTCCATTGGTAAAGCATGCTGCCATTCAAGATATTTCCATCTCAGAACTTAGAAACTAATAGAGGATGTATTTGATTGATCAATGTGATTGCTAATCTTAAATGTATTTCGTTGGTAGTATTTTGTAAAACTTTGGTGAAGGTGAATTTTGGTTTCATGAAACCGTTACCTTTCTTGAATAAAAATGAAAGTAATTCTTCTATAATGAAATTGGTGCTTCCAATCTAAACGATTACATCTTCAATTATTTTTCTGTGTGAATTGCATGTGCTTAGGAAATCTTCTTCCACCCACATTATTTTATAAATTAATATCGTGTGCAATATGAGCCTCTCGTTTTCATCTTTCGACCGGACAAATAAATAATCAAAGCAATAGAAATAATTATTGTAACTCATGAGTTTTCCGAACTGTAAATCAAATTGGGAATATTTCCATATTGCGGCATGACATGGGCTTTTATTCTCAATCAAATTTAAAAAAATTTTGGATTCTCTATTTCACCATTTAATTGAGTAGACTGCAGATATTAATGTAGACAAATGGGTAGCCTTACTTCACAAAAGTTTCATTGCATGTCGTTTTGCATTGTCGCATAAGAGTGATCAATTTAATTTGAACGGCAATGTTGAAGTTGATATGATAAAAGTGAAAATGACTAGATATTCCACCAAGTCTAAATTCAAGAAATTGAAGCACCAATCAAGTGATCAAATTCTCTCATGTAATTAATTATCATCAATTGGCTTGAAGGTCATCAAGAAGGTAATGGATTGACAAATTAAATTACATTGTTCTTTCATGAATGGTAATGAAATATAATCTATGACCTAGGTAATGTTAAAAAATATTTAGGTGTTGTAGTTTTTAAGTCATAGCTATTGTGAAACAAAAACTGTAATTATAAAATAAAAGTTGAGAGTGTACAATCAATATAACTTTTAATTAATAATTTTGACAAAAATATTAAAGATATCATAAACTTCTCATCATATAAGTGTGGATCAAATCAACTTAACTTTTATACCAAAATTGGCAGTACTTACTAAATAATTTTTTGTTGTAACTTAAAAATCTATAACTACCCAACATCGATACCAAACAGGACCTTAGTCTGTAAACATCCAGCATTCTCTCCTTGTTTTAAAATACGAGTAGTATTAAGTCTTGAACTTGAAATCAATCTAACGATACATAGTTTTTTCGAAGTCCCATCAGCACCAAATTTTCCTCTGCTTCCTCTGTTTCTTCAGCTAAACGCCACTAAAGATATCAAAATTATTGCCTGTTTGTTTCAGGATTTTAGCTATCTGTATGATACATCCGCTGAGACCCCGGGTGCATTTTGTCCTGCTCAAAGACCCATCACTTTTGTCAAATGAAAGGATGAAGTACTCCATAGTGTCATAATTTTTATTCATTGCCAAATGCCAACTTGCAACAAGCCGTTAAAATACTCATGCTATCTGTTAAAGAATACTAGTCCAATTTCTTGACCTGTTTTTTGGGATGAAATACTTGTATATACTTTGTGATGCTGGATCTTTATCTGTTGATGTAGATTTCTGTGGTTATCTACAATAAGAAGTTTTAATGCTTCAAGGGGTCCCTGAGTCTTTCTAGTTGCAGGCTTGCAGCTATGATTTCATTTGAATGTTTGTCAATCATGCTGGAATGCTATTTCTCTTGAAGCCTTGTTGTTTCATTTTAGGTTCTTGAAAAAGCTCGATATTGATTATTTTACCTTGGTCCATGAACTGCATTCCTTAACTGAAGTGTTTTTTTCATTTTATTTTTTTCTCTTGAGGGATCATAATGTATCCAGGCTGGCCATGCTCTACAACTAAAACAGTATGTATGTATAGTTATGTGTTGAAAATGATCATATAGGTATGAAGTATGAACGGCTGTGAAAGTAATTCTAGACTACACCTGCTTCTCTCTGCTTTTGGGTTGCGCACCATAGGGCTCATTGCTGGAATGGGCACTCAGGTGAATTAACATTCAATAAATGTTGTATGAAATGGTGCTCTCCCATTAACATTTTCTTTAACATTGGAATCATCTCAAATTTTGGTTAAGCTTATATCTTAGGCCTTGGCAATAACTACGACTTATCTTTGTCTTTTCAATTAGAGGCCCTTGAATTTATTCTCATTTTCCTCTATTTCCTCTGTTTCTTCAGCTAAATGCCACTAAAGATATCAAAATTATTGCCTGCTTGTTTTAGAATTTTAGCTATCTGTATGATACATCCACTGAGACCCCGAGTGCATTTTTTCCTGCTCAAATACTGAATAGCCACTAACCAATATGAATTCTTGAAAAATAACCATATAAAGAAAATGATTCTTTTATTGTTATGTCTCAATAGAGAACGAAGAAACAGATAATTAAGAGATGAAATTATGTGATATAGTAATTGTCAAGAAGTTACATGCGGTGATACATAGTATACAAGTTACCTCACGTTCAGCTATATAATAATAGTACATGTTAATCCACACATGGTTCACTTGTAATATTATGATCTTCAGCTATATCTATGGTTGATCACTGCAAGTAAAGAATTAAGAATGACAAGAATGAGGCCCCGAATAAGGACCCGAAAACGGGCAAGGTTGCTGTAGAGTCACTGGTAGATACTGGTGCTGGTGTTGGTGCCGATATTGGTGGTGGTGTTATTGGAGCTGCAAGATCTCTGGATGAGAAAGCTACAGTCATGGAGGCAGCGACAACGACAACAAGGACAATGCAAGAGATATTCTTCTTCATGTCCGTGGTCTTGCAAGAGTTTATTTCTTTGTTTGCAATAACCGAAAACTGTGCTGGGGAGAGCGTCCATATAAGGAGTATTTAGGGTTAGTACAAGATTGAGTTTGTTAGGGGTTCTGTTAGTGGTTTTAAGGATCTGTGGATGTGATTTCTTTAATTAGAATTTGTTGTATGATGAAGGAGTTGGAGGGAGAGTTGGCATTGTGTGTATGCATGGATTTGTTAAGCATGAATAGAAAAATAAGTGTTTGGTAATTAGTTTTGAGATGATGTTTGTTTAAGTATTAATTTGTTTTCCCTAGTCTGTTCTGTTGAGATTGTGTATGATTTCTGGTTATGCTCTAGAGCTTTATTGTCTTTTTTTTTTTTTTGTCACTTAATCATCTTGGGAGGCCCAACCATGGGAGGCGCGCTTGCCCCGTCCACAACTTAGATTAAGTCCCCGCTCGAATCGAGAGAAGACAGTTCTCCCAACAAGCGGACTTCCTGCGACTTAAACTTGGGTCCTACCAAGCCACTGAAGGGGACTCCATTACCAGTGGAGCCAACACTTTGTTGGTGAGCTTTATTGTCTTTTTAATTATTATTAATATTTTAGTTTATTTAGTAAAAGAGAGGAATTATTTAGTCCGGAATCCTAGGATCCGGGTGCATGCTGGGTTCCCAACATATATGCAGTAGATAAATAAAGAGAGCAAAGGCTGTTGGATTTCAATACAGAGATTCAATGCCTAGATAATTTCCTAATAAAGTATATTTATCTTATTAGTTTTGGTAGTTTATAAATGTTGAAAGTGCAAATTTTGCAATTTCACTTGCATTTAATTAAAATTTAAATAATCTAATTTTCAAATCCTAAGATGAATTTTTATGATAAAAAAAAACAGACATCCTTATTTAATAATCGCTTTTTAAAAAAAAAGCCTACTAGTTATTTTTGGTAAAAAGATTTTTTTATTCCTTTACATATAATAAATTTACAGTTTACTCAGACTCGATCAAAGATCATACGTCTATTCTTAAAAGAAATAAGATATTCATAATGTCGTTATCTAAAATTTCTGAATTTTTAAACCTCCTCATTTTTAGAAGTAAAATCAATAAAAAAAATTTGCATAATTGAAGATCAATAAAATCCTAAGATTATGTTTGTGATAACGATTGAGAATCTCTAATTTCTGATAAAGTTTATCAAAAAAATTAAATTTACAAATGTAATTACAAACATTATTGTTTTTAAAGTTAAATTTAAACATTTTTTAGTACAAAAAAGGGGTTAAATTTAAATTTTTAAAGTAATTTGGAAAGAAAAGACGTCCGTGACCGTTGTATCTAACGGCTAGTTTGCAACTAAAGCAACCGGGTCAAAACTTCTCTTTAAACAACGAAACGACAGCACAATGCCATTTGAAGAATTGATGCGCACTTTTGGGCGCCGCGTGTCATCCTATGTTCCTCTTTGCGGTTGCGTCACTCTGGTCTCCGCGATCTTTGTTTACTTTGTGTCTAAAGAGCAAAACGAGCAAGCTCTCCTCAACACATAGCCGTTAGATTACATAATTTTAGCTATCCGACGGTCAAAAGGTAACAGACTAGACGTAAAGAGATCCGTTGTGGTATCCCCTTGAATGATGGAAACCTGACGTGCCGCTATCAAATTTCTTTTAAAATATGTGGTGCTAGTGGTAATAACTTGAGGTACCTAAATTTTAAAACATCATAAGTAAAGACATAATTTACAAAAATATTCATACAAGTCCTATCCTCAGAATTTGTTAAAAATTCACAAGTAAAATCAATCATTTAATTGTTAAATGTTTGAAATCAGCTTACAGATAGACTTATTTATTTTAATGTTTTGAGAAATATATTATTGAACTTTCAAAAAAATTTTACATTAAATATGATATAATTTATGACACGATTTTTTATTATGAAAATGATATAAATTAAGTTTATAAATTTAGATTAACATAAATTACACAAGTATAAGTCGTATAAAATATGTATCATCTATTAACTAACTAGTTTGGGTTTGAATTTACACAAGTATAACCTAAATTACACAAGTATATGACATGATAATTATGGTATTAACCATGTAGCCCTCAATAATATTCAACAAAAAATATTAAAGTGGTGAAAATTAAAACAAGAACTAATTCAAAAATATGCTAATTATACATTTATTAATCTTGTGCTAAATTAGTATTTTCAATTTTTTTAGCGTGGTTGAACTTGTCTTACTTAAATTTTTAAGTGATGTAGAACACCATAAACAATCTAACCTAAACTACCGCAACAGAGTCTTTTTAAAAATGCAATCACTTATGCGCTTTTATTTAAATTTTTGTAGACATGAGGGACCTTCTTGCTATTATCTCAAAAGAAATCAGGTCCTTCAAGCCTATAAATACCAAGAGAGTCATTCACGGGCAACTCATATCACTAAACCAGAACAAGGTATAATTTGGAGGGGGGAAAAAAAATCCGAGTGATAATTCCAAATCTCACTCTCTTAAGTTCCTAAGACAGAGATGGCGCAAGTTAGCATTTGCAGAGCTGTGGCTTTGGTTCTCTTCATTGCGGCGCTTCTCTCAGATGACAGCTGTCGTCACTGCACAGGATGTCGATCTGGCACCGCCGCCGAGCATGGACGCCGAGCTGCGTTCCCGGTGACTGTTTCCGGCTGTTTGCTCCTCTTTTCTTCTCAGTCATTGCTTTACTATTGGCAAAATAGGTAGGGATGGCCAATTGGCCCACGAGTTGGATGTCCATCCCGTCGATTGAATTGGATAATATCCATCCAAAATCTTGCCCGGATATGGTTATGGATATTTTTAAAAATATCGATTAGATATTGGATGGATATGGATATTTGATGGATATCCAAAATCCAATTAATTTATCCATTTAAAATTAAAAATATATTGTTAAACTAAAATAAAAACTAAACTAAACTTTTAGTTTTCTTATATTAAAATTAAAGTTTCTAAAATTACTTTAATTTTTGAACTTATTTAATGCTATTATTAATTATTATTTTATTTTATTAATTTATTATAAATGGTCCATCATGGGATCTCGCCAGGAGCAACCATCCCGGACTCGGAGCCAGGACTGCCACCGACTCGGCAAGAACCACCGCTTTATTTCGGACCAGACCACCACCGAGACCTCGCCCGGAGTCGCCGACCCGCCGCCGACCTCGGCCGACTACCGCGGACCTCGCCGGACTGGACCTCGCCGGACTACCGCGACCTCGCGGACCACCACCGGACCTCAGGAAAGTCACCGGACCACTGAATTCACCACCATTATATATATATATTTTATTATATATATATATATATATATTACTAATATATAAATAGGTTAATAGTTAAATTTGATATTATAATTTTAACTAGCTTTCTATTATTATTTTATATAATAAAATAAAATATCCATGGATATCCATGGATATCCATATCTATATGGATAAAATCGTATCACATGCTCAATATTAAATATTGGATATGGATATGGATATATCCACGATTATGGATAATTATGGATTTATATTTGGATGAATGATATCATCCAATCCAGTTATGTTACCATCCTAGTATTAGGCTCTCGAGAATCGCTGATTTTTATTATTTTATATTTTATTTTTATTATTGGATATTTATTATTTTCAAAATTTTTGGGTATTTTTTAAATTGCTATTTGATGGGGGTGCATGTGTTTGAGTTCTTTGTGAGTGAGAATGTATTGGTTTAATAATGCAATTATTTTTCCCTAATCTTTGGTTAGGGTTGTTTTTTCTTTATTTTTTTAAAGTCTTGATATTATGTTCTATTTTAATTATAAAAATTGGTATTATTATTTATCATCTTGCATCTCTCTTTAATATTCATTGGGCTTTAAACTTAAAACTCCCAGAGATCATTTCTATTACAAGTATTGTTAATTTTAAGTATATTAGCACAAAAACTGGCTAGGAAATTGACTTTAAATAAGAAAAAAAAAAATCTTTAGTGGTTATAATCTAAAGCTAACTGAAAATATATTGCAAATTAATAATTCAAAATCCGTGTCATTATTTTAAACAAAAATTCTCAAAAAATTTGACTTTAAATAAGAAAAAAATCTATTTAGTGGTTAAAATCTAATAAAGTTAATTAAAATCTATTGCAACTAATAATTCAAAATCTGTGTCATTATTTTAAGCAAAAATTTCTCAAGAAAAATTGAACTGGGATAGTTTTATATAATTCGTACTTTCAATTTCAAATGGGCCGGTTTAATAATTAGACCATCTAATTAAATCACCATACTTATCTTGAAATTCATTTTTTCCTGCATAATTTATATTAATGTTGATATGTAAATGGTAATATTAACATGAACTAGAACGAAGTACAAC
>CM059832.1:29278341-29386066 GCA_030444775.1 Atalantia buxifolia | reverse complement strand
TATTCAATTTTGTATAATTTTTGATCGGTTATATATAAATGTTCCGGAATATCTTTCAACGTGTCCTTTAACAATAATGCATGTACATTAATTTACTTAGAACTGTGTGAAAAAATATCAATTACTATAAATGACATATCACATGTCATGTGATTTATGATAAAATTTGAAATAAAATTTTAGAATACTAGAAAAGTCCAACACACCAAACCTCATTACCTCCCTAACAGTACATGAAAGTATTATTTCCCTTAATGAAGAAATTGAGAGAGGTCGCCCCAATACTTTAATTTATCTTGACATTTTACCTAAATAATTACTCTTTTTGGACTTTGACCCTAAACATCTACCTCTATTAATTCTAGCTCGGCCTCTAGGTAGAAAAATTGATTACAAGCGAAAATTTATAATTAAAATCTGGGTAGGTTATTTGAATGCCATAAAAAAAATACTCTTTACATTCACCTAAATTTATATAATACCAAAACATCTATATAGTATTTTACCATCAAGTAAACTTATTTTCATAATGAAAATAATATATTTATTAGATAAATTAAACTTAACTTTATCTTCCTGCTCTGCTGTACCCATAACAAACCCTAAGTCTTCTCAACCACTCTCAATCTTTTCTGTAATTTTGTTTCCTTTCACACTATTTACTTTCATTTAATATTTAATATAAGTTGAGACAGGATAGGACGGAATTTTTCAATTACAGTCCTGTTTGGTGTATGCAAGTGGGATAAAAAAAAATCTCTCATTCTTGTCCCATTATTTTTTTTGGACAAAAATTTGTCATAATCATATCCGGTTAAATATCTTATCTCATCCCATTATCCTGAACAATTCCAAATATAACTAAATAAATTTCGATATTTTTCTTTTAAGGATCATCATAATTGAATATAGAAAAAATCTTGAATAAATACAAAATAGAATAATCAAATAGTAGTTTTATTTTGACTACATGCATGCTCGAATACAATTTTATACTAACATTTTTTAATTGCCTATTTGCTTCAATTGCACATTGATATTAAGGCTTACGCTTCAAAAGCTATACATTTTGACAATAACCAACTTCAGCTATGTTAAAATATTCAATAATTCATCAAGATAATGATAAACCAAACCAATAACAAAAGAAAAACCAAAAGTTCAAAGTATCAACACTAAACCAAATCAATCTGGGTTCCAAAGTTTAAGCAAAAATAAAAAGTTAACAAAAACTTCCAAAAGTTGACTTGTTAATTTTGATTGTGGCTTTTAGCTAAAACTTCACTTTCTAATTATATTACTTTTATTATTTAATTTAGCCTTTAGGTTTCAACTTTGAACGTTACTTAAGTTAAAATTATAAAATAATTAAAAAATTTAAACTAAGTTTTAAAATTATAATATTAATGGGATATACAAGATGGGACGAGATTTTATAGTTGGTCCTCCTCCCGTCCCACAAATAAAAGAAGAACTTATTTTTTATCTTTGTCCCATCCCGCTTTAATTTGGGATGTAAAAATATGTTCAATCCCATCTCAAGTAGGACGGGAACCCGTAAGATCCCATCCGAAAAGAAAAAATTGCCATCCCTAACCCCTAGCCATTAAAATCTTTCACCCTTAAATTGTTCCTGACAAGTTAAGTAATAATAATAATAATAATGATAATAATCATGTAATAGTTCTTTAAAATTCAAACTTGATCTTATATAGCATTGCATAAATTAAGTCAAAAAAGTGCTACATAGAACACTTGAAAAAAAATGGTTATTTTTACCGTCAATGAAGAAGAGGAAAAAAGAATTGATACAAGAAATAAATTGGCCATATGTTTTGTTTTTACTTTAATTTCTTTTTGAACAATAATATCGGTGAGATAGCGTTTCAGAAAATAATCTTAAAATATAGATGATACTTGATAAGCATAGAAAATGATTGTTGTATTGTTTTTTAAATTATCTGTTTATCTTACCATTTGTAGAGAAACTAACTAATTTTAGCTCACCAAAAATCTATAAATTTAGTAATATTAAAAAATAGAACATTTTGGGAAATTGTTGGTCGAACATACATGTAAATACCAATTTTTTTTTGTAGAAGGACCACTTTACCCCTAAAATCATTATGTATTCACTTGAACATGGTTTTGCTCATATATGCTAAAGTATTATATTAGTTATGTTCTTTAATAAGGATACAAATGTAAAAGTACATGTTTCTAATTTTTTAAGTTGAAAAAACAAATAATTTAATACTTATTTTCAGATATTCAAACAAAAAAAACATATTATTCAGATTCAGACATTTAGGTCTACCATAATTCAAATTAATTCAGGTCTACAGTATAACCGCTATAAATTAATACTCGATAAATTAATAATCTCTATAATAGAATAATTTTTGCAGTCCCGCCTTGGGCCCTGAAGCTAAATTAATAATTTCGATAAATTAATAAAATAAGAATTTTTCTGAAAAACTCCTATATAACTCTGTGGTCCCATTTATATCATAAATTAATATTTGTAGAAATTACAAATACTGTGAAATTACAAATGTAACTGACTATATTAATTTATTAAAATATGAGTCTATTGTAACTTGTTTTTTCTTGAAGTTTAAATCTAGTTGAATCTCATCTCTAATTTTTCTTATTGCATCTAAAAGTTCTGGCGTTGAATACTCGTACTGCAATAAAAAAAATTATGAAGTGTTGTTGATGACTTGAGTGCTTCGGTGTGCGAAATAGGCTTTAAAGGTACTGTGTCATCCTCAACTTCATCTTCAGTATGATCTTTAGTGATGTTAGCAACAATTTCTTCTAAACTTTGGACCTTTGAATTTTCATTATTTTCATTAGGGTAATCCAAGAGGTAATTGACATTTAGTTTAGTTCATTGAATACATTTAGATAAATTAGTTAATCAAGTTGATAGGCACATTAGATGAATTAGTTCAAATTCAATTAATACAATTTAATAACTAACATTTAGTTTAGTTCATTGAATACATTTAGATAAATTTATGTAAATACATGAATTTAGTTAATCAAGTAGATAGGTACATTAGATTAGTTCTAATTCAATTTATACAATTTAATAAATAAAATTTAGTTTAGTTCATTGAATACATTTAGTAAAATTCATGAATTTATTTAATCAAGTATACATTATTTATTTGATGAATTTATTTAAATTCTATTGATTATATTTATAAAATACAATGAATTTTCGGTCAATTAAATGTTAGTTCTTTGTACGTAAACACACTCTATAAATTAATAAATTATTAATTTATCGATTAATTAATATCTCTCTAAATTAATAAATTTCTATGGTCCTGACATTATTAATTTATAGAGGTTATACTGTATTTAGACTTCAAATAAAAAACAAACACCACCTTAGCTTGGACAATCAAAATAACTATTTCACTGTTTACCAACAATTTAGTTGAAAAATAGCTGCAGGTTGATACAAGTTGCAAATAAAAGTTGGTGCACAGATAATACAAATTTTTTTGGTGGTTGTGTTTATTTATTTATTTATTTTATCAAAGTTATTTTTTCTCGGCTTTTTAAAATTTATTGTAAATGAAGTGATTTTTCCATATGATTTTTTAAAAATAATATTAAATACTAAAAATCCTTTTGAACATTCCAACAACAATCTTATATGACCTTATGTTTATTTACTTCACTCACTTATAGAAATGCTAAAGAAACCCAAAGGACAAGAGCGCAAATAATTTTATAAACAATATTCGTGCAAGCTTTTGTGAAAAGTTATGAATGATCTAAATCAAAATTGGAAGTACAGTTTAGGGTATTATTGCAATCAAAATTGCTTTTTCGTCACATTCGTTTGTACATGTAGTATTATCCTGGCAAAAGTGGTAAATACACTTAAAAAAAATGGTAATTTACCAGCACCGAAGATGAAGAAGACTAGAAGAATCGATGCGAGAGAGGAGTTGGCCATTTGCTTTTTTTTTTTCTCTTTATTTTTGCACAATGATGTTTGTGAGAAAGTGTTTTAGAATTAATCTAAATATATAGATGAGAAGCTAGCACAAAAACTTCACTACAAGAATATTGGTCTTTAGCGATGAAACTATTTTCGTCGCTGCAAGTACTTTTTAGCAACGAAAAAGAACTTTTGTCGCTAAATTCATATTAGAAAAAATAATATTTAATTATCACTTGTAGCAATGAAAAATTTGTCACTAAATAGGATGTATAGAGACCACAAATTAGTTTTGTCACCAAAAAATTAAGCGGCAAAAAAAACGTTGACACCCAAACCTTTAGCCAAAAGTAGTTTTAGTTACGAATAAATTTTGTCACTAAAACTCTCTGATATGCCAAAAGAGCATGTTTAAAAATTATTTTAGCGATGAAATATATTCATCGCTAAAACTCTTTGCATGCCAAAAGAGCTTGTTTTGGCGATGAAAATATACTCGCTAAAAATAGCTTTAGCGACAAATAAATTTCATCACTAAAAATAGCTTTAGCGACAAATAAATTTCATCACTAAAAATAGCTTTAGCGACGAAATTTATTCGTCGCCAAAACTATTTGATATGTCAAAAGATCATGTTTTAGCGACGAATAGAATTGGTTGCTAAAACTCTTTGATATCTTAAATGGCCATGTTTTAGCCAAAAAAAATAATAATTTGTCGCTAAAAATTGTGAAAATTTTAAAAAAATTGGCAGATGATTTTCCACCAAAATTTAGACCTTTAGCGTGAAAAATTGAAATTATTGCTAAATGTGCGCTTTTAGCAACAAAAATCACTTTTATTTCGTCGCTAAAATAATTTCAAAATTTTAAAAATTTTACGGGGTAATTTTCCACCAAAATTAAGTTTTAGCGACGAATTTTAAATTTCGTTGCTAAAAACTCCTGTAACCTATTTATGTTCTATTTACTTCATTTTTTTTCATTCTTTCTTTCATTCTCTCATTCTCTCATTCCCTTACCTTTATTCTTTGATTCTCTCATCTCTAAATGTATAATTCTCATTTTCTAATTTAATCTCTACTTCTTTTCTCTTTTTATTTTGAACATGGTGTAATTGTTTTTTACTAATCTTATTTATTCTAACTTATATTATTATTAAATTTGTGTTTATTATGTTAACTAATTATTATATGTTTATTTTTAGGGAATATTGAAGACCAATTACATCATGATGAAGAAAACTAAGAAATTTATATTCATTTGCAACAATTTTCTTTCAAAAAATAGATAATAAATTTTGTAATTATTTTTGTATTGTTCATCAATAATAATCATTGTTTTTAAATTAATTAATTCTTTTTTTATCGTTATGGTGTTAATTGTCATTGTAATTTAATATTAAAAATAATAATATTTTAACAATAGTAATAATAAATAAATGAAAAAGAAGATATATTTTAGCGACGAAATAGTTTTCATTGCTAAAAATACTTTTAGCTAGGAAGATTAATATTTATCGCTGAATGTGTACTTTTAGCGACGTAAAAGTATTCGTCGCTAAAAGTTCTTTTGGCAGCAAAACTTGATTCATCGCTAAAAGTACTCTTGCTTCGTCGCTAAAAGTATTTTTCGCGATAAAAACTTTTTTCATCGCTAAAAATATTTTTAGCTAAGAAATTTAAAAATTTAATGTCAAAAACCTAACGCAACACTCTTATGACTACGAAATGGCAACGAAAAGTTTTTAGTCGCTATAAACTTTAGTGACGAAACTATTCGTCGCTAAAACCCTTTTTTTGTTGTAGTGAGCTTGAAATGATAGTGAAATAATATGTAGTTAGTGATGAAATTAATTGAGAAGATTTTGAAACCTTAATTTCCTCAAAGCTGTTGCAATTTTTATTTTTATTTTTTCGAAAAAGGAAGCATATTCATCAAGACCAAAAGTCAAATTACAATGTCAGAAAAAATAAAAATCTCCTTATGATTTGGCACTTTCTGAGTCACAAGTCGAAACACATGTTAAATTATCCAAAAAAAACTCATTATGATTTGGCATTTTCTCGAGTCACAAGTCGAAACACATGTTAAATTATCCAAAAAAACTCATTATGATTTGGCACTTTCAGAGTCGCAAGTCGAAATGACGTCGGAGTCCGATCAATGATCAACACTAGTCGCCTCATCTCCGCTCAATTACTACCAAATCGAATGCTAATGCGTCAAAGATAAGTTTCATTACAACGCCACACCTCGTGAATTACGCACCGCAGCCCTCATCGCAAGAATCATGCTACCTTCAACCCTAGTCACTATCTCTCAATTAAGAATAATTGAGTCGAGTTAATTGTAATAAAGTTGACAAAATCTAAATTCGATTGTAGGTATATTTGGATATGCATTTATATTTCATATTTGAATTAAAAAAAAATATATGGATCCGGATGCAGGCGAATTTTCTAAATATCTGATTCGGATCCATAAAAATTAAAATTCAATAATTTAATATATAATTTAAAAATTCAACAATTTATTGATAATATCAAACAAAATTCAATTATAATTCGACAATTAGCAATTTAAGATAAATAATATATAACAACATCATAAATTCACAAATAATTTTTAATTTTTAAATTTGAAATTTAATTTTTAATTTTTAAATTTGAAATTTAATTTTTAATTTTTAAATTTGAAATTTAATTTTTAATATATATTTGAAATTTAATTTTTAATAAATATTTGAAATTTAATTTTTAATTTAAAATAAAATTCAACTAGATTTGAATATCTAGTTTCCTTGCGAATCTCAACTTTCCACTTCCGGATCCCTGCGAATGTGGGCTGGATTCGGATTTTATTGTCATCCTAAATTGTAATCTTTTTTTCTCTCTCCATCCCTTGAATATAAGTGTTTCATAAAATTTAATGTATGTAAAATTGGAATCCCAATATGTGTAATTATATGCTGAAATAACAGTGCAAATATAAAAGTAGAGAAATATGACTATTGGTCAAATGAAAAAGACATAACATTTTCCTTTAGACAAAACAGAAAAAATAAAGCCAAGCCAAAAATGAGAAGAGGCAATCAATCAAAGGGCAGCACATGCAAACGCAACAGAAGATTGGAGCTAGAGTCAGCAATCATTCATAAATGAGAAACAACACTTTCAACGTATGGACACAACGACAATCTTAATGATATCATGAATGATACAGGATGATTACATAGGATGAGTATGATATTATTCTCTATTGTGCATTGCATTGCAGTGGCAAAATTGCAAATTTGTTGAAATACTCTAGTTTTATTCATTCAAAGTATCAATAATATTTTAATTATTTAAAAAATTTTGTTTCTGCGTAGTTTATCATTTCCGCATTGTCACAATCTTGGATGACAACATAAAAATCAACATCGTCCCATAGGACGTGCGGGCAGATAATTGGTAATATATATTGTACGGAATTCAAACTCTAACGTTTTCCTCCCTTCTTAATAAACTTCAAATTGGCTTGCTTATTTATAAGACCCTTTTCCCTACGTGCTTTCACATTAATTCTTCAGATAATCAGTTCTCGTTTTCTGAGGTTCAGACAGAAGCAGATATGGGAGAGAAGGTTTGTAAATTGCCCTTTTGGTTAAATTTGTGCTGTGCGGCATCGATCGATCTCTCATGATGATAGCTTATAGTGTGTGTGTGTGTGTATGGAGTTACCTTGCTGATTCTTTCACGTCACAAATTAGTTAAATGTTTACCTTTTTTAAATTGCTGATTCTTTATGGTAGAAAATTTGATTACAAGTGAAAATTTATGATTAAAATTTGGGTGAGCTTTTTGAATGTGATAAAAATACTCCATACTCCTTATATTCATCTCTTCTAATAAATTTATATAATACCAAAACATCTATTCAGTACTTTACCATTGAGTAAATTCTTTTTTATAATGAAAATAATTTATTTATCAGCTAAATCAAAATAATTTATTTAACTTTATCTTCCTACTCCATACCATAGATGACCCACAATAATCCCTAACTCTTCTCAGAACCACTCTCATCGCTTCTGTAATTTTTTTTTTTCCATTTACACTATTTTCTTTCAATTTCATTGTTAAATATATAACAACCCTTACTCATTAAAATTTTTCACCCTTGAGTTTTTATTTATAAAATAAAAAATTGAAATAAATTCATTAAAAAAATACTTTTTACTTACGCTTTCTTATTTTCTCTTTCTGAATTATTCCCTTGTTTTATCTTTTTTAATTATTTCTTTCGAATTTTGCAGGATACATTTTCTCTTAAAGATAAGGGAGTTCATTAAGTCCAAATCAATTTTTTTAACTCAAACTTACTTAGGATTAAAACTCAGTTGACTAGTCAAATACAATTTCTTGAAAACCACTTATAACTGCTTAAAAACCATGCAATCAAACCTTGGGGAGATTCTAAAAGATTTTAATTGGACATAATTTTTGGAATTTCTTTTGGGAAAATGATGCTTCAAAAGCAAAATTCTTTTTGGGACATAATAGCTGTTTTGCAGAGCTCTATCTCCCTAGTCTCAGCAATTATCTTCCCAGTTCCTGCCAATAATAATAATAATAATAATAATAATAATAATAATAATAATAATAATAATAATAATTCTTTAAACATCAAATTTGATCTTTTATAGCATTGCAGAAATTAATTACAAAAATGCTACATAAACCACTTAAGAAAAATGGTTATTTTTACCATAAATGAAGAAGAGGAATAGAAGAATTGATACAAGAGATAAATTGGCCGTCTGTTTTTTACTTTAATTTCTTTTTGAACAATAATATAGGTGAGATACTGTCTCAGAAAATAATCTTAAATAACAATGGTGAGATAGCGTTGGATAACATAAACCACGAAGCTAAAAATGAAATAATCTCTGAACAAGGTCGGTCCTGCCTCAATTCCAACGGATAACCCAATCGACAGCCTCCACACCACCATCCTCCATGAGGACCATGACTGCATCAACATTTAATTTAAAATGGCCAAGCGGAGGTGGCTGCCAAGGCATCACAACTGCTTTTGGTAAATTAATAACATTTTCGTTTTTAAGGATCCCCTAACTTATATTTCATGTACCTTACATCCACTCACATAAATAGTGTGGTGTGAGACCCACTCATTATTCATGTGAGTGAGTATAAAGTACATAAAATGTAACTTAGAGTTTGCCCTTTTTTAATTACATGGTGTGTGGCCAAGCTAAAATTAAATTAGTGATGTGACACCTAACTTAGGCATTAAGTATATGGGTCTCACAAGACAATAATAGCTAACTTAGCGTTACAAGTATATTTAGACTGTGTTTGAGATTGCGGTAACTATAAATATGAAATAAAAATTAATAATATATAATAAATATAAATTTTAAATAATAATTTTAACAAAATTATTAAAAGTATAATATATTTTCTTATCTACAAGTGAAAAAATCATATCAATATATCTTTCAAACTACATCACTTAGTGTTTATCAAATCTTTATTATCAGAACTTTTAAGTTCTGCTTTTCCAATCTCAATCCCAAACGACCCTATGTGGATGTGGATTACTTGAACTTCCAAAAGCTTATATTAATTGATCATTGGGCCCTTTGTTAATGGGTTAAGGACTATGATTACTTTAGTTGGTGAAACTTCCAACAGCTCGATTAAATTATTTCATCAATTACTCTGTTTGTAGAATGAATACTTGATCCATGGCACAAGGTCCTGGGTTCAAAATATGCATCAAATTTGACGGTTAGGAAGAGTTGGTGAATGTAAATTTCTATACCTAGATCTCACATCAGTGTTCAATTAGAGTTCATTTTCCATTATTTATTTTTATTTTTCAATTAGTTAAAGAAATATGACTATTGCTCAAATGAAAAAGACATAAAATTTTCCTTTAGACATAAAAAAAAAAAAAAGCAAAGCAAAAATAAATTTGAGAAAAGGGCAATCAATCAAATGGCAGCACAAGCAAATGCAATGGAAGAAGGGTGAGTCAGCAATCATACATAAATGAGGAGAAACACTTACTATGTACGGAGATAACGACAATCTTGATGATATCAAGAAATTCGACGTCATCCAATAAGACGTGTCGGCAGATAATTGGTTATATGTAATGTACGGAATACTGGCGCTTACTTTTCCTCCCCTTCTTAAACAAGCTTCAAATTGGCGCACTTATTTATAAGACCCTTTTCCATACCTGGTGTCACATTAACACTTCAAATAATCAGTGTCTGGTTTTCTGAGGTTCAGATCTGAGCAGACATGGGAGAGAAGGTTTGTAATTCCCCTTTTGGTTAAGTTTGTGCTGTGCATCGATCGATCTTTCGTGATGATAGCTTATAGTGTATACATATACACACAGATATATGGTTACCTTGTTGATTCTTTCATGTCAGAAATTAATTAAATGTCTCCCTTTTATCTCTAATTAATTAGCCTGCAGTAAAATACTTCTGTATAATCTGTGTACTATTGTTTACAGAAGGTTACAATAATGGTGCTGAAGGTTAACCTTCAATGCTCAAAGTGCTACAAGAAAGTCAAGAAACTACTGTGCAAATTCCCGCGTAAGTGTCTCTCTGATCGCTGGCCGTGTCCATTTACATATATTATATATTATGGTTTCGTAAAATGTTTTATAATGACATAAAATTCTGAATTCGCACGTTATTTGGTGAGGCGCAAGTAGAATTGTTTATTTTATGTTTGAAAATAAAAAAATGGCTGGCGGATGGTGGGCTAAGATATTGTGTTTGAACTTTTTGACCAAAGAAATACAAGACCAGCTTTTCGATGAGAAGACGAATTAGGTGACAATAAAAGTAGTGTGCTGCAGTCCTGAAGAGATCAGAGACAAGCTATGTTGCAAAGGAGAAGGTGTAATCAAGAGTATTGAACTGAAACCTGATAAAAAGCCTAACCAAAGACCACCACAGTCGGATGGGGAAAACCCAAAACCACCGGTTAGGGTATGTTGCACGCAATGTTCTGAGGGTCATGGTTGGGGACCGTGTCACCAGCTTGGCTTGGGGCAAGAGAGGCATTGTTATTGGTGCTATACAAGGCTAGTGTATGAGAGCTGGGGTGGTAGCTGCCATAATAGAGTTTATTGCGCAGGTCGCTGTACAGATTGCACTTGTGGTCGCTGTTCATATTGCACCTGTGGTCGTTGTTCAGATTGCACCTGTGAAGGAAATCCACCACTGTCTTGCACAATCTCATAAATCAATGATCATGAATGGTGATCGTCAGTGATCATATCGTTTACTTTCTTCTAGTTGCTTCTTGTATGCTGGTTTAATCTTTAACATTTTGGGTAATATAGACTCTATAGGAAAATCAAAGATAAATAAAGGTTGGTGAATGTAGTGTTTGTTAATGGTACAATTAGTTTTCCAATTATTGACGGCCAGTTTGGTAACGATGTACTTTTTTAAATAATTGTTGTTAGCTGCACTACAAATATATTTAGTTATGAAGAAAATCAATTACATATTTGGTAATATTTATTTTAAAGAGCGTCGTCACTCTTAAAAGTAGTTGTATGTGTTAGGTAAATCTTACTATTAAATTACTATAAGAATATTGATGACTGAATTAGACATAATGTTAAATAAAATTTATTTACGTATTAACATGTATATAATATATTTTTTATTGTGTATATATCATAAATGGTAACTAAAATAAATATTTTATATTATTAATTCTATTTTTTTATTTTTTATCATGTATAATTGATAATAATAATAATAATCTCTTTAAAGTTAATAATTTTATTTCCTAATTAATACGGATATATAACATATATGAGGATATATATGAAATTGTATTAAATATACAACTAATTCTCAAAATCAGATTTTGATAAGTTAATCTTTCCCTATTTTCCAAAATCTACTATAGGATGAGTGATTTTGAGAAAATTAATTTTTTAAAAAAATTTACCAAACACCGAAATTAACTTTAACTCTTTAAAATTACTTTTGAACCTCCTAAAAACTTTAGCTTGTTTTGGTTCTACGCTAGAAAACGCACTATAATATTAATGCACTATAATATTAATTTTCATTTCTGATTCCTAATGTTTTTTCACTTTCTTATCGTTCCCTTTTTTTATTATTATAATGATGTCCTTCTGTTAAACATATATGTAGTGTGCTAAAATCATAGTCATAGAATTTTATCTATGTTTGAAGAAAGAAATTTAGAGATTATATTTTTAAAAAAATGGATAAGAAATCATTTTAGTCTAATTTAATTGGCAACAAAATGCATTTTCAAGGCGAGTAATCTTTCTCCAATATATTACAGACTCAAGTATAAAGAAGGGGGAAGAAAAGATACCCTTTCCAAAATGGAAACATATATAACTACATAGAAAATATTCAATTTTAAAAATAAACCATGCTAGGTCAACATGAGTAAATTAAATAAGTAAGAAAAATGAAGGAAAGAAAAGGAAACCAGTTCAAACACTCATCTTTGATTGGAAGAGGAAACATTACAACAGTAGGAGAAAAGCATTAAAGTAATGTGGGGCAGAATGAATAATGTAGGCACGTGGTTTGGTTGTTAACGTGTTGCATGAAGCGACAGTAACTTGAGCGGTCCTGGTCGAGCTTCGGCGTGAGATTGAGGAAATAATACATTTTGGACAGAACTCATTAATGGTTGAATTTAATTTAGGAAGAGACAAGCGGCTTTTGGGTTCCATTAATTGACTCAGCGACCTTGTTGCAAGTACCGCGGATTTTTGTCTGATGTTAAATTGCATGTAACCCCTTATTTTTCTTTTATTCTAATCTTTTATTTTCCTTTTCATTAAATCCAATGATTAAGGACTAAAATCACAAAAACCAAAATTGTCTTTAGGTTCCATTAATGGACTTAGCTACCTCGCAGCAAGTAACACGGATTTTTGTCTGATGTTGATGTTAAATTTCATGTAACTCCTTATTTTTCTTTTATTTTAATATTTTATTTTTTTCATTAAATCCAATAATTAAGGACTAAAATTACAAAAAAATAAAATTGTCTTTAGGTTCCATTAATGGACTCAGCGACCTCGCAGCAAAGACCACGGATTTTTGTATTTTATGATTTTAAATTTCATTCAATTCCTTATTTGTTTTTATTTATATTTATTTTTAAGTTTATGTATTTTGATTGATGATCTTTTAAATTTTAATTTAATTTTATTTTATTTAATATTACTTAACTTTTTAAAAGAATAAATATAATAATAAACTTACGATTACATAATATTAAATAAAATAAAATAAATAATATTAAAAATATTTTAAATAAAATAATTTTAAATGTAATATTTATTTTTTAAGACTCGGTATTAATTATTTTATTTTATTTTATTTTATTAATCTTTTAAAAGAATAAATATAATAATAAACTTACAATTACATAATATTAAATAAAATAAAATAAAAAATATTAATTATTAGACTCATTATTGATTATTATGTTCTATTTCACATTGTATATTAATTATTCTACAGGTATATTATATTTCTTCCAAGTGTTTTGGCATAACAAAATTGAAAGAGAAAGATGGGTTCTGCGGACGGAAGATAACGGCTTAAGGGGTTCTGCAGATGGGGTTATGTAGTTGGTTCTGGGGTGAAACAAAAGTTAAAAGAGAAAGATGAGTTCGAGACATACCTGTAATGCTTAAGCAAAACGGCGTTGTTTTACAAAAAATTGAAACAAAAAAATCCACAAAATGGCGTCGTTTTACGAAAGCTTCGGGGCTTGACTCAGGGTTTGACCCAAAGCATTATCAGCGCTGATAGAAATAAAGCAACTTTAATGGCTTACAGGATACTGTTTCAACTCTTCCATCCCATCTGGCAACAAGGTGAAAGATAATGGAGCATTAATCACCAGAATAATGTTTTTTTAACACCAATATTATAATTATATTGTTACTAATATTTACAATCAAACAGTTATCGAGAATAGTTTACATTAAATCTTATGAAGCACTACTCAAAGATTTACCTTACTAATATTCAAGAAATGTCAACTTATATTTAGTAAGAGAGAACACTACCTCTTACTCAATTATTCTATAATTGAAGGATAAATTAAGTCCCATGTTTTAATATGGGGACTCAAATGTGAGAGCAGCAGCCGAGTACTAGAGAACTTGTAAAAATAAGTTTGTGATTTGTTCCTTGTAGTATAGGCGTTTTTGGAGAAGTCTATGTTTCAGTAATGAAAATTTAATGGAAGATCGATAGTTATCTTGAGTTTGAAAATAGCTTGACCAGCAACATCAGTGCCTCGTTTAGGAGATTAATCGATTTTGATAGATTGATTTGAAAAAGTTATGTTTCCAACCTCTTTGGAAAATTTCCTACATCAGGATTGAATATGCAGTGGACACATGGCAATATAATGGATATTTCCCGAGAAAATCGGCACTTACTACTATATAACTTCCACAAAATGAATCATTCAAGGTACAATGCTAAAAATCAGCATTCAAAGTGAAACAAACAATTGTTGTGGTTTAATCTTTAACATTTTGGGTAATATAGACTCTATAGGAAAATCAAAGATAAATAAAGGTTGGTGAATGTAGTGTTTGTTAATGGTACAATTAGTTTTCCAATTATTGACGGCCAGTTTGGTAACGATGTACTTTTTTAAATAATTGTTGTTAGCTGCACTACAAATATATTTAGCTATGAAGAAAATCAATTACATATTTGGTAATATTTATTTTAAAGAGCGTCGTCACTCTTAAAAGTAGTTGTATGTGTTAGGTAAATCTTACTATTAAATTACTATAAGAATATTGATGACTGAATTAGACATAATGTTAAATAAAATTTATTTACGTATTAATTAACATGTATATAATATATTTTTTATTGTGTATATATCATAAATGGTAACTAAAATAAATATTTTATATTATTAATTCTATTTTTTTATTTTTATCATGATAAAATTGATAATAATAATAATAATAATAATAATCTCTTTAAAGTTAATAATTTTATTTCTTAATTAATACAGATATATAATATATATGAGGATAAATATGAAATTATATTAAATATACAACTAATTCTCAAAATTAGATTTTGATAAGTTAATCTTTCCCTATTTTCCAGAATCTACTATAGGATGAGTGATTTTGAGAAAATTAATTTTTTTAAAAATTTACCAAACACCGAAATTAACTTTAACTCTTTAAAATTACTTTTGAACTTCCTAAAAACTTTAGCTTGTTTTGATTCTACGTTAGAAAACACATTATAATATTAATGCACTATAATATTAATTTTCATTTCTGATTCCTAATGTTTTTTCACTTTCTTATCGTTCCCTTTTTTTATTATTATAATGATGTCCTTCTGTTAAACATATATGTAGTGTGCTAAAATCATAGTCATAGAATTTTATCTATGTTTGAAGAAAGAAATTTAGAGATTATATTTTTAAAAAAATGGATAAGAAATCATTTTAGTCTAATTTAATTGGCAACAAAATGCATTTTCAAGGCGAGTAATCTTTCTCCAAAATATTACAGACTCAAGTATAAAGAAGGGGGAAGAAAAGATACCCTTTCCAAAATGGAAACATATATAACTACATAGAAAATATTCAATTTTAAAAATAAACCATGCTAGGTCAACATGAGTAAATTAAATAAGTAAGAAAAATGAAAGAAAGAAAAGGAAACCACTTCAAACACTCATCTTTGATTGGAAGAGGAAACATTACAACAGTTGGAGAAAAGCATTAAAGCAATGTGGGGTAGAACGAATATTGTAGGCACGCTGTTTGGTTGCTAACGTGTTGCATGAAGTGACAGTAACTTGAGCGGTCCGGGTCGAGCTTCGGCGTGAGATTGAGGAAATAATACATCATGGACAGAGCTCATTAATGGTTGAATTTAATTTTGGTAGAGACAAGTGGCTTTTGGGTTCCATTAATGGACTCAGCAACCTCGCTGCAAGTACCACGGATTTTTGTCTGATGTTGATGTTCAATTTGATGTAAACCCTTATTTTTCTTTTATTCTGATCGTTTATTTTTCTTTTCATTAAATCCAATGATTAAGGACTAAAATTACAAAAAATAAAATTATCTTTGGGTTCCATTAGTGGACTCAGCGACCTCGCAGCAAGGACCACGGATTTTTTTCTTTTATAATGTTAAATTTCATTTAACTTTTTATTTATTTTTATTTATATTTATTTTTAAATTTATGTGCTTTGATTGGTGATCTTTTAAAATTTGATTTTATTTTATTTAATATTACTTAACTTTTTAAAATAATAAATATAATAATAAGTTTATGACTAAACACTATTAAATTAAATTAAATAAATAATATTTTAAATATTTTAAATAAAATAATTTTAAAAATAATATTTATTTTTTAAGACTCGGTATTAATTATTTTATTTTATTTTATTTTATTAAGCTTTTAAAAGAATGAATATAATAATAAATCTATGATTACATAATATTAAATAAAATAAAATAAAAAATATTAATTTTTAGACTCATTATTGATTATTATGTTCTATTTCACATTGTAAAAACATGTTAAAAACAAATTCTGTATCCCAAGTTTGTAAAAACATATGTAGAAATACAAAAATGATAGTTACACTAGGTCAAACAACGAAAATGAAACACACCGTTTTGATTAACTCGCAAAACGCACCGTTTTGCCAAGCCCCTTTCCTTCATTCATCAACTGCAGCACAGCCATTCAAAATCCATAATCCACCATCCAGAATCCACACGCACGCAGGCACTGCAACTGCCACCACCGACAGCCAACCACCGCCGCTACCATCACCACTGCCACCAGTGATAGAGATTAGTAATTGTAAGTAACAAATTGAAATTCTCGACTCAACATATTTATTATATAAAAACTAAATCTGTTTTCAACTATGTAATCATTGTTTACAAATGATAATGGGATGGAACTGGCAATCCTTTGGGAAGGTTTGCCATATGCGGAACTGTCACTTTGGACATTTACGCTTTAAGTAAATCAGCCAGCCTCCCTTGTTCAATTATTTATTCAATTCTGCAGGTATATTATATTTCTTCCAAGTGTTTTGGCAAAACAAAATTGAAAGAGAACGATGGGTTCTGCGGAAGGAAGATAACGGCTTAAGGGGCTCTGCAGATGGGGTTATGTAGTTGGTTCTGGAGTGAAACAAAAATTAAAAGAGAAAGATGGGTTCGAGACAGAGCTGTAATGCTTAAGCAAAACGGCGTTGTTTTACAAAAAATTGAAACAAAAAAATCCACAAATGGCGTCGTTTTATGAAAGCTTCTGCGCTTGACTATCAGCGCTGACAAATAAAGTAACTTTGATGGCTTACAGGCTCCGAGAATATTTTTTCAACTCTTCCATCCCACCTGGCAACAAGGTGAAAGATGATGGAGCATTAATCACTAGAATAATTTTTTTTTTTAACACGATATTGTAGATATATTATTATTAATATTTATAATTAGACAATTATTAAAAATAATTTACATTAAATCTTATAAAGTATTATTCAAAAATTTACCTCACTAATATTCAATAAATGTCTACTTATATTTAGTGAGGGAGAACACTACCTTTTACTCAATTATTCTATAATTGAGGGATAAATTAAGTCCCATGTTTCAATACGGGGACTGGAATGTGAGAGCAGCAGCCGAGTACTAGAGAACTTGTGAAAACAAGTTTGTGATTTGTTCCTTGTAGTATAGGCGTTTCTGGAGAAGTCTATGTTTCAGTAATGAAAATTTAATAGAAGATCGATAGTTATCTTGAGTTTGAAAATAGCTTGACCAGCAGCATCAGTGCCTCATTTAAGAGATTAATCGATTTCGATAGATTGATTTGAAAAAAGTTATGTTTGCAACCTCTTTGGAAAATTTCCTGCATCAGGATTGAATATGCAGTGGAAACTGGCAATATAATGGATATTTCCCGAGAAAATCGGCACTTACTACTGTTGAAGTGTGAGCTCTGAAACTATTTTCGAGAGACTCATACGTCATGTCAATTCGAGATTGTAATAGAATATGACATGTCGGTTGTGGTTATTCTAGGTCGTGTGACAATATAATTTGGTCATCTATTTGTTCATAAGTAAAGCACGTGATTATCACATGCTTTCACTTATCCAAACGACTTAGAGATTTGTCGTTTTAGAATCTTCATCAAATATGGAGCAAACACGTGGCTCTAAGGTTTTTATGTTCTGTTACAGAGGCGGGAAAATTCTGGGTTTATGGTTACAGAATTTAGCTGACTGATGGGAGAGTTTTCTGGATGCTCTAGGGCTTATATATAAAGCCTTAGGAGAAAAGTGATAAGTGTGGGTCTTGCTTGTAACTTCGTCAATAATCTTGTATCTTGAATCTGGTGATTGAATAAAGTGTGCTATTCTGTTCTTCAGTGGATGTAGGCCATCTTCAGGCCGAACCACTATAATCCTGCTCTTCTTTAATTGCTGTTTTTTAGTTTTGCTTCTGTTTCTTTTGTGTTTACTTAGAATTTCTTTATTAAATATCAGAGAGTTTAACTGGTCTTGGGGATTCTTGATTGATTAATTTTGATCAAGGCTCAATAAATTGGTATCAGAGCTTAATATCTCTGATTTTTTATCCAACAAATGGCAACCTCCAAGTTTGAAGTAGAGAAATTTATTGGAGAGAATGATTTCCACTTATGGCGGCTTAAGATGAGAGCATTGTTGGTTCAACAGGGGCTTGAAGAAACACTAGGGATCCAAGATCTGGAAAGAAGCCCAACAAGCTCAGTGATGATGCAATGCAAGATGCATTGGACAAGGCTCATAGCACCCTAATCTTGAGTCTAGGAGATGGAGTTCTGAGGGAAGTAGGGGATCAAACAACTGCTGCAAGCCTATGGAAGAAATTAGAAGACCTATATACTAAGAAATCTCTAACTAAGAGACTATGCACCAAGAAAAGGCTGTATACACTGCAGATGGAGGAGGGAAGCTCTCTGGCAAACCATATTGATAACTTCAATAGGATCATTCTTGATCTTGAAGATATCAATGTGAAACTGGAAGATGAAGACAAGGCAATAATCTTGTTATCATCTCTCCCACCTTTCTATGAACATTTTGTAGATACATTGCTATATGGAAGGTAATCAATAACAATGGCTGATGTAAAGGATTCTATCAGTTCTAAAGAAGTTACAAAGAAGTCGGAAACAAATGATGAAGAAGGCTTAATAGCAAGGGGTAAACCAGAGAAAAAGGATTACAACAACAAGAATAGAAAACGCAACAAGTCTAAGTCAAAGAATAAAAATCTGAAATGTTTCCAGTGCCACAAAGAGGGACATTTCAAGAAAGACCGTCCAGAGAGAAAGAACAAGGGAAAAGATGGGCCCAAGAAGAATGGAGATGCTGCTGTTACATCAAAAGAAAACAATTATGATGACTGTAACTCAGCTGGGGTACTTTTGGCTTCAGGAACTCAAACCAATGGTAAGTGGGTGTTAGATTCTGGATGCACTTATCATATGTGCCCTGATAAAAATCTTTTTACCAGTTATAGGCTTTTTAATGGTAGGGAAGTCATGATGGGAAACAACTCACTTTGCAAAGTAGTTGGTCTTGGAACCATTAGGCTTAAGATGTTTGATGGGGTGATTAGGGAGTTAAGTGAAGTTAGGCATATTCCTGATCTTAAAATAAACTTAATATCCCTAGGAATTCTTGATCGAATGAGCTGTATCATTAAAATAGAATCTGGTGTTGTGAAGATAATTAAAGCGTCTATTATGATAATGAAAGGGGCTAAAATTAATGGCTTGTATGTGCTGCAAGAGACAACTGTTACAAGGGAGGTTAATGTCTCAACAAGTCAGAATCTAAACAAAACACTTATGTGGCACATGAGATTGGTGCATATGAGTGAGAAGGGGATGAAGATCTTAGAAAAATAGGAAGTTTTAGGGGATGATAAGTTAGGTCCTGTAGAGTTTTGTGAGGTATGTGTCCTAGGTAAATCCTCCAGAATTAGCTTCAAAATTGTAGTGCATAAGCCTAAAAGGACCTTAGATTACATCCACTGTGATCTGTGGGGGCCAGCACAGATAATTTCTTTAGGTGGAGCAAAATACTTCCTATCCTTGATTGATGACTATTCTAGAATGCTTTGGGCGTATGTCTTGAAGGGGAAAAATAAAGTCTTTGAAAAGTTTAAGCAGTGGAAAGCACTGGTAGAAACACAAACAGGTAGAAAAGTCAAGAGGCTAAGAACTAATAATGGCTTAGAATTCTGCAATCAATAGTTTGATGATTTCTGTGCTCAGAATGGAGTTGTAAGACACAAGACAATAAGGCATACTCCACAGCAAAATGGACTTGCTGAGAAGATGAATAAGACTCTCATGGACAAAGTAAGGTGCTTGCTAATCCACTGAAAACTTCCTCAGTCTTTATGGGCTGAAACTTTGATAATTGCTTGCTACCTAATCAACAGAAGTCCATCCAGTGGCATAGACTTTAAAATACCTGTAGAAATGTGGACTAGCAGAGCTGTAAATTATTCTGATATGAGGATATTTGGTTGTCCTGCATTTGCACATGTGAAGCAAGGAAAACTTGAGCCCAGGGCTCTGAAATGTGTTTTTCTTGGGTATCCAGAAGGTGTGAATGGTTATAGACTCTGGTGAACTGATTTAAAGCCACCCAGGTATATAGTAAGTAGAGATGTGGTCTTCAATGAACAAGAAATGCTTAAAAGCCATACACAGAAGCTTGAAGGCTCAAACAAAGACATTGAGTTACTTAATGATCAGTTTAAAGTGAAGCTTCTTGGAAAATCTGGAAATACAACATCATATGAGACAGCAGAAGATGAGAGTAGAGATGCAGATAGTTCTGATGAAACCTCAGAGAGTCAAACAGCATTGCATGATTATCAGCTAGCCAGGGATAGAGAAAGAAGAGTTATAAAGGCACCAAAGAAGTATGCACTATGCAGACCTGATTGCATATGCACTGACAGCAGTTCATAAACTGGATTGTGATGAACTTAAGACCTATAAAGAAGCTGTTTCAGGGAAGAATGCAAACCAATGGGTGAAAGCCATGAAGGAAGAAATGGATTCTTTGTATAAGAATGAAACCTGGGTACTTGTGAGAAAACTAGACAAGAAAAAAGTAATAGGCTGTAAATGGGTCTACAAACTCAAGCAGGGCATCTCAGGAGTGGAACCAGTAAGATTCAAAGCCAGACTTGTTGCAAAGGGATTCACACAAAAGGAGGGCATTGACTTTACTGAGGTATTTTCACCTGTAGTGAGGCATGCCTCTATAAGAATCATCCTGGCAATAGTGGTTGTAAATAATATGCACTTAGAGCAAATAAATGTGAAAACAACATTCTTACATGGGGAGTTACAAGAGCATATTGTAATGGCACAGCCTGAAGGCTTTATAAATAAATCAAAAGTTGACTGGGTTTGTCGTTTGAAAAAGTCTCTGTATGGGCTTAAACAGTCCCCAAGGCAGTGGTACCTCAGATTTGACAGCTTTATGTTGAAGCAGAAATTTCAAAAGTGTAACTTGGATTGTTGTGTTTATTTCAAAGAGGACTCAGGAGTGATGGTTTATCTGGTATTGTATGTAGATGATATGCTCATAGCCAGTGTTAGCATGAGCTTAATTGAAGACCTGAAACAGAAACTTATGGGAGAGTTTGAAATAAAGGATCTCGATCCAGCAAAGAAAATTCTGAGAATGCAATTACACAGAGACAGAAGCTCTGGAACTTTGTTTCTTAGTCAGGAAGAATACATCAGAAAGGTACTTGATAAGTTTGGAATGACAAGCTCAGAGCCAGTTCAAACACCATTAGCACCTCATTTCAGACTATCTGAACAGTTGTGCCCAATAGCAGAAGATGAAGTGTCTGAGATGATGAATGTACGTTATGCAAGTGCTGTAGACTGCCTGATGTATGCTATGGTCTTAACTAGGCCTGATTTATCCTATGCTGTAAGTGTTATAAGCAGGTATATGGCAAATCCTGGTAAGGAACACTGGAGGGCCGTAAAATGGATTCTCAGGTACTTAAATAGGACAGCAACATGTGGATTGATGTATGGAAGACAAAGACAAGATGACAGTCAGATTGTTGGCTATGTGGATACAAATTATGCTAGGGATCTGGACAGAAGAAGATCGTTTACAGGATTCCTGTTCACATTCAACAATTGTCTTTGACATTAATCGAAAGGCTCAATCAGTAGAGTGTTGTGCACTTTCAACAAATGTGAATACACGAGTAGAGCTGAAAGCGATTAAAGAAGTCATCTGGCCAAAAGGAATGCTTAAGGAGCTTGGTGTTGATCAGAGGTCAATAATAATAAACTGTGATAGCCAAAGTGCTATATGTTTAAGTAAAAATCAAACACATCGTGAAAGGACCAAGCACATCGATGTCAAGCTGTATTTCATAAGGCTGGAAGTATTAAAAGCAACAGTGAAGCTGCAAAAGATCCATACAGACAAGAATGTTGCAGATATCTTTGACTAAACCCGATTCAATCAAGTAAATTCAAGCTTTGCTTAGAATTAATCAGTGAGTCTCACAAATAAGTGACAGTAGTTGAAGAAAAGAGTAGCAGGATTCATGAGGGTTTCAAGCTCAAGGTGGAGAATGTTAAAGTGTGAGCTCAAACTGTTTTCCAGAGAGTCATACGTCATGTCAATTCGAGATTGTAATAGAATATGACATGTCGGTTGTGGGTTGTTCTAGGTCGTGTGACAATATAATTTGATCATCTATTTGTTCATAAGTAAAGCACGTAATTATCACATGCTTTCACTTATCCAAACGACTTAGAGATTTGCCGTTTTAGAATCTTCATCAAACATGGAGCAAACATGTGGCTCTCGAGGTTGTTATGTTTCATTACATAAAGGCGGAAAATTCTGCAGGTTTATGGTTACGAGACTTTAGGTGATGATGGGAGAGTTTTCGGATGCTCTAGACTTATATATAAAGCCTTAGGAGAAAAGTGATAAGTGTGGGTGTTGCTTGTAACTTCACAATAATCTTGTATCTTGAATCTGGTGATTGAATAAAGTGTCTTTTTCATTTTTTCAGTGGATGTAGGCCATCTCCAGGCCGAACCACTATAATCATGCTCTTCTTTAATTACTATTTTTAGTTTTGCTTCTTTTCTTTTGTGTTTACTTAGAATTTCTTTATTAAATCGAGAGTTTAGCTAGTCTTAGGGATTCTTGATTGATTAATTTTGATCAAGGCTCAACAACTACTATATAACTTCCACAAAATGAATCATTCAAGGTTCAATTGAAACGACCCGTCCCGCACCCCCTGGGACGAGTCTACCTAACCCGGCTAAACGAAATCGATAATAAGCTAATTATTATAGATTCTCGCCGAAAATTCTACAGTCTCCTTTATAAAAGTAATAAACCTCAATCTACAAATATGTAAAGTATACACTCCCAAAAATAATTCAATATACAACAAACTCCAAAGAATCATCATCCTCAATAAAATTCTTAATCCCAAAAGGATAATATAACAAAATTATACAATCCCAAAAGATCAAGATAACCAAAATATCATAACAAAAATTATCTATATCACTAACACTATCATGTGGCAAGACTAAATATATCTACAATCGCCGGGTCACTCGATGTACACTGCAATCTCTCTGGTGAGGGGAAAAATATAATAACAAACGGGGTGAGTTTAAAACTCAAATGAAGGTCGAAAGTGGATAGTAATTTTTATAAAAATTAAATTCTTACTTAAACATAATTAATCATATTATTTCCAAACACGATTTTCATCAAACCATAAGCGAGAAAACAGAAATAAATCATTTAACATTTAAATAATTTTTCTAACCATGAAAAGCATATATATACTAACGTATCAAATATTCATGGAAATCATATCACAATATCGTATAGAATGTACAAAATCAAAATCATCACCAAACAAGTACCTGGGGAATAATCTCATATCCGGACCTCAACGGACGGGCAATCAGGGAACCATCATGCCCCGGAGCTACAACGGATAGACCGGGAAATATCATCTCATATCTCATCATATCTGTGCATGCATAACTGGTCCCCAAAGGACAAAGCGCCCAAGTACACGGCCCAAAGCCTCTATGTGTACTGACGGCCCCAAAGGCCTATATCACATCTCAGATTATTATATCTCATCTCAGATATCAGATCGATCTCAGATCATCATATTTCAATATCTGTCCTGCATCTCATATCTCAGATATCAGATCCTGAGGGGATGGGTACTGTCTAATGCTTTCAAAACAATATCTTATACTCATGTACATAAACATATAATCATACGGAAATTCTCATTTCCTTTTTATTCAATATATCTCAAATTCACTCAATTCTCATATCATGCATTTATTCAAAAATAACAATAAAGTCACATCACATTGAAATCCACTTTTCCTCATCTTTAAAATACTATCATATTCTATTTAAAATCGATACTTTTAAAATCATTGACCAAACATTTTAATATAACATCAATGCATATATAAAATCCATTTCGAGAAAATCATTAAATTTGAATATTCAAAATACTTATTTCGCAAACATGCTTTACTATCATAACCACTATGAAAATAGGTTTTGTATATTCCACTCACAGTGACGATGCTTTCGACTTCAGTATCAACAACGTCCGTTGGTTGATTCTCGTCATGCAGGTCCTCCTAATCAAATAAACGACATAATCATTTATCCGCCGTAAATATAAATACGACAAATTTACTCAATACAGCTAGAAACAAATTTCTATCCGCATAAACTATTCTCGAATGAGTAAAATTACTAAAATACCCTTACAAGCCAAAATTACCAAAATACCCCCAATGTCGATTCTCACTAAATTATTCACAATATCCTAAATGACCAAGCTGCCCTCAATTCGGATTACGAAAATAACCATAATATCAGAAATTACGAATTTACCCTCGGAAGGGTAAAATTACCAAAATGCCCTTGGATTCCATATTACCGAAATACCCATAAAATCATAATCTACCAACTTAACCTCAACAATTTACATTACCAACTTATCCTCAATTCCAGCAATTACCAAAAATACCCACATAATCTGAAATTACAGAATTGCCCCAAAAATGTGAAATTACCGAAATGCCCTCGTCTTGGCCAACGGTGACCGAATTCAACCGGCAGCGACGGAAGCTCAAGACGATAGTTCGGACCACGCCGAGTCCACCGGTGCCGCGGTCACCTCCCCACGCGCGGCGACGGCGGCGGCGGATCGAAGCTCCAAAGCCGTGAGCTTCCGGTGGTCGTTCGACGGCAATCCGACCGCTTTGGTGGCGAGGCTGGTCGGGAAATGATGTTTGGCGACGTGAGGAACAAGAACCAAGCGGTGGCTCGGCTCAAATCCGGCGAAATCGACGGCGACAAAAACGGGTGGAGCCGCGGTCTTTCGGGCTTCAACCTGCGGCGTTCCCGTCGGTTTCCGGCGACATGGATGACAGGGATACGTTGCTCGTCTCTCAAGCTTCAAAACGGTACCAAGCTCGACCGGTGAGGTGGCCGGAATCGGCCGGGCCGAGTCGGGTCACGGTCGCGGGTCGGATCCGGGTTCGGGTCAAAACCGGGTCAACAAATTTTCTCTCTCTCGCGTGTGTGTGTTATGCTTCCCCCGGTTTTTTTTTCATCAACTCCCGCTTTTATACCTCCCCCCTTTAACTAGCTTAAAACACCCCCCACTCACAGGTGTTACAATCCTCCCCACTTATAAAAATTTCGTCCTCGAAATTTACGCATCTGATGAAAACAGGTGGGGGTATTGAGCTCGCATTACATCCTCGTGTTCCCAAGTTGCCTCTTCTCTGGTGTGATTCCTCCATAACACTTTCACTAATGGAATGGTTTTAGAACGCAAAACCTGGTGCTTCTTTTCCAGTATCTCCACTGGCTCCTCTTCGTAAGTCAAATCTTCCTTCAGCTGAATTGGTTGCTTCGATAACACATGACTCGGGTCGTACATGTACTTTCGAAGCATTGAGACATGAAACACATCGTGGATTCTAGATAACTCAGGTGGTAGAGCCAATCGATAAGCTAACGGACCGATGCGCTCGATGATCTCATATGGCCCAATGTAACGTGGGCTTAGCTTCCCACGTTTCCCAAATCGAAGCACCCCTTTCCAGGGAGATATCCGTATGAAAACTCTATCTCCCACTTCGAATTCAAGTTCCCGCTTACGCTTGTCTGCATAGCTCTTCTTCATCTCTGGGCCACCTTTAATCTATCCCGATCAATTGTATCTTCTCATTAGTATCTCCGAACTAGTTCTCAGGCCGATTAGCCTCCGCTCACCAACCTCATCCCAACATACTGGAGTCCTGCATTTTCTACCATACAAAGCCTCATATGGAGCCATCTCGATACTAGCTTGATAACTGTTGTTGTAAGCAACCTCCATCAAAGGCAAATGATTATCCCAATTACCTTTAAACTCTATAACACAAGCTCGCAACATATCCTCCAGGATTTGAATAGTACGCTCTGACTGTCCATCAGTTTGTGGATGAAAAGCTGTACTGAAGTTCAACTTGGTGCCTAAAGCATTTTGCAAGCTAGTCCAAAACTTAGAAGTAAACCGGGAATCTCTGTCGGAGACTATGGACACGGGTACTCCATGAAGTCGAACTATCTCAGCCACATAAATACTCCCCAACTTGTCCATCGAATAGGTGGTTTTGAACGGTAAGAAGTGAGCAGATTTTGTAAGTCGGTCAACAACCACCCAAACGCTATCATGTCCTTTCTGAGTACGTGGAAGTCCCGTTACAAAATCCATGGTGATGTGCTCCCATTTCCACTCAGGAATGGAAAGCGGCTGAGAACACCCTGCAGGCCTCTGGTGTTCAGCCTTAATCTGCTGGCAGACTAAACATCGTGAAACAAATTCTGCAATCTCTCTCTTCATGCCTTGCCACCAGTAATGATCCCTCAGGGTACGATACATCTTTGTACTACCCGGGTGCATCGCATATGCTGAACAGTGAGCTTCCTCCATAATCTCTTCTTTCAGATCTTTAATATCGGGTACACAAAGTCTATTACCCATGACTAAGACTCCGTCATCTCTCACCGTAAAATCGGTTCGTAAATCTTTTTGCACATCCTCTTTCAATTTCATTAACTGTGGGTCATCAGCTTGCATTTGGTGAACTTTGCCAATCAAAGTCGGTCTCACTCGAAAGTTCGCTATTAAAGCTCCACAATTGTCAGAGTTCAACTCGATGCCCAAAGATCTCAACTCGGTCAACAGAGGCATATACGTCACTCGTAAGTGAGCTATAGAGCTAGAAGACTTTCTACTTAGCGCATCAGCTACCACATTCGCTTTGCCCGGATGATAATCAATAGTACACTCGTAGTCCTTAATCAGTTCGATCCATCTCCTCTGTCTCAAATTTAACTCCTTCTGAGTAAACAAATACTTCAGGCTCTTATGATCAGTGAAAATATGGCACGTTGCCCCATATAAGTAATGCCTCCATGTCTTGAGTGCAAACACCACTGCTGCTAGTTCTAAGTCATGTGTTGGGTAATTTTGTTCATGCTTCTTAAGTTGTCTAGAAGCATACGCCACCACTTTCCCCTGCTGCATTAGCACACAACCCAATCCTTGCCTAGAGGCATCGCTGTATACCATAAATCCTTCATTACCAGACGGAAGTGTAAGAACTGGCGCTGAAGTCAAATTTGTCTTAAGTTCTTGAAAACTCTTTTCACAATCATCATCCCACTGGAACTTGGTATTCTTTCTGGTTAACCGTGTCAGAGGAGTAGCAATCTTGGAGAATCCCTCCACAAATCTACGATAGTAGCCAGCCAATCCAAGGAAACTCCGAACTTCTGTGACATTTGTAGGTCTTTCCCATTTCACAACAGCTTCAATCTTTTGTGGATCAACATAAATGCCTTCAGCTGATATCACATGGCCCAAAAATACTACTTTATCCAACCAGAACTCGCACTTGCTGAATTTGGCATACAACTGCTTCTGTCTCAAAGTCTGCAAAACAGTCCGCAAATGCTCTACATGTCGTTCCTCGCTTCGGGAATACACCAAGATGTCATCAATGAATACAATCACAAACTGATCCAGATACGGGCGAAACACCCTATTCATGAGATCCATAAAAGCTGCTGGAGCATTTGTCAACCCGAATGGCATCACTAAGAATTCATAATGTCCATAACGGGTTCTAAATGCTGTTTTAGGCACATCGCCCTCTTTAATTCTAAGCTGATGATACCCCGAGCGCAAATCGATCTTAGAAAATACCTTTGCCCCTTGGAGTTGATCAAACAAGTCATCAATACGCGGAAGTGGGTACTTGTTGCGTACCGTAACTTTGTTCAATTGTCTATAATCAATGCAGAGTCTGAAGGTACCGTCTTTCTTCTTAACAAACAAAACCGGAGCTCCCCAAGGAGAAACACTAGGTCTAATAAACCCTTTATCCACCAACTCTTGCAATTGAACTTTCGCCTTCCTTCACCTCGGGCTGAGCCATTCTCAGTATGGTGCCATAGATATAGAGCCGGGCCCTGTGGACTAAATCAATAGAAAATTCAATCTCTCTACTAGGTGGCATCCCTGGAAGTTCATCTGGAAATACATCTGGAAATTCTTTAACTACTGCAATATCCTCCATTCTCAATTTTCGAGCTTCTGTATCTATCACATGAGCTAAATAGGCTGAGCATCCTTTTCTTAACAACCGCCTTGCACTAAGGGCAGATATAACACATGAGGGTAGAACTTTGCGCTCACCACAGAATTTCACCTCAGCTTTTCCGGGGTTTTTAAACACAACTTCCTTTTTGAAACAGTCCACTGTAGCATAATGAGATTCAAGCCAATCCATGCCCAGAATAACATCGAAGTCATGGATATCTAAGGAAATCAAATTCGCCTCAAATTCATGTTCACCCATTCCAATCAAACAATCCCGATACACACTCTCAGCAAATAATGACTCTCCGGTAGGTGTACTAACAACTAAACCACAATCTAGCATTTCGGGCTCTTGCCCTATGTGCATAGCAAAAGTATGAGAAACAAAGGAGTGTGGATCCAGGATCAATAAGAATGTGAGCCTCGCGGCCAAGGATAGATAATATACCCATAATAACTTCTGGTGCAGCACGTGCCTCCTGCTGCGTCAAAGCAAAAACTCGAGCCTGAGTATGGGGTCGACCAGGCTGACCTCTCTGATCTGAAGCAGTCGTCTGACCCCTAAAGGTAGATGTAGAACCTCCTGTCTGCACTCCTCTCTGACCCTGAGTCTGGCCAGAATAAGGTCGATACCGTGAGGCTGTCCCTCCTGCAGAGCTATCACCCTGAGATAAAATAGGGCAAAATTTCCTGATATGTCCAGGCTGACCACATAAATAGCAAACTTTGTCTCTAGCACGACACTGGCCCTGATGATTCCTGCCACAGAAAGGGCAAGAAGTCTGCTGGACACTCCTAGAATGATCATCACGATATCCCCCACCACTGCGGTCGTATCGCCTCGATTCTGGTATTACTCCCCACTGATGGCTGAACTGAACTATGACTGACAGCCTGTCTCGAGTCTCCCCTGAAGCCTATACCCCGACTCCTCTGCGTAGTATCAGAATAACTTGTAGGGATACCCCCTCTCTTTGGCGGCCTACTACTAGAGCCACCCTCTGCCCAACTCTGGCTACGCTTCTGCTTTAGTGCTTGAACTCTGCGTCCTTCTGAAATACTGTGCTCTACTCTTCTAGCTGCCTCAACTACTTCTCCAAACTCGGTGTATCGTGATGCAGTCACGGTGGTGCGAATCTCAAATCTGAGGCCCTCCTCGAACCGTCTACATCTCTCTCTCTCATCACCGACTATAGATGTAGCAAATCTAGAGAGGTCTAAAAATTTCTTCTCATACTCCTCAACTGTCGAAGATCCCTGAACCAACCGAAGGAATTCACTCCGTTTAATATCTTGATACACAGCAGGAAAATAATGATCGTAAAATTCCTTACGAAAAATGGCCCAAGTAATCGCAGCATGTCCCTGATATCGTCTCTCCACTGTCTGCCACCAATGGTAAGCTCTATCCTCGAGCAGAAAAGTGGCGAAGGATAGTTTGTCTTCTTCCGGACACTTCATCACGTCAAAAATTCGCTCTAACTTAACCAACCATGACTCAGCCTCAGGTGGTTCTCCGGAGCCATTAAAGCTCCTAGCCCCTAAACTCCTCACTCGTTCAATAGTGTTTGTGTTACCAACATGCGCTTGAGTCTGATTCTCGCACAATCAGAGTCATAATGAGCCACCTATCAAATGATCAAGCTCAATATTCGCACATTCCCGGCCTGCTCAGTGCAATTTCATGCGTAGAGGATTCAACTACCCCCTCATGTACGGGATTATTCTCCCCCGCAGGTACATCTCCTGAATTCAACCCAGCTACTAGTCTAGTACGACCACGGCCACGGCCACGTCTACTGCTACGACGAAGCATGATGGTGCCTACAAGATATAAATTCTAACTTTAATAAACATAACTTATTCTTATAAAGACAGTAAAGTCTACAGAATCTAAAACCATGCTCTGATACCAACTGAAACGACCCGTCCCGCACCCCTAGGACGAGTCTACCTAACCTCGGCTAAACGAAATCGATAATAAGCTAATTATTATAGATTCTGCCGAAAATTCGGCAGAGTCTCCTTTATAAAAGTAATAAACCTCAATCTACAAATATGTAAAGTATACACTCCCAAAAATAATTCAATATACAACAAACTCCAGTAATCATCATCCTCAATAAAATTCTTAATCCCAAAAGGATAATATAACAAAATTATACAATCCCAAAAGATCAAGATAACCAAAATATCATAACAAAAATTATCTATATCACTAACACCATCATGTGGCCAAGACTCGAAATATATCTACAATCGCTGGGTCAGTCTGATGTACCTGCAATCTCCTGGTGAGGGGAAAAATATAATAACAAACGGGGGTGAGTTTAAAACTCAAATGAAGGTCAAATGAGTGGATAGTAATTTTTATAAAAATTAAATTCTTACTTAAACATAATGAATCATATTATTTCCAAACACGATTTTCATCAAACCATAAGCGAGAAAACAGAAATAAATCATTTAACATTTAAATAATTTTTCTAACCATGAAAAGCATATATATACTAACGTATCAAATATTCATGGAAATCATATCACAATATCGTATAGAATGTACAAAACTGAAAATCATCACCAAACAAGTACCCAGGGGAATAATCTCATATCCTGACCTCAACGGACGGGCAATCGGAACCATCATGCCCCGAGCTAAACGGATAGACCGAAATATCATCTCATATCTCATCATATTCTGTGATGCATAATCGGTCCCAAAGGACAAAGCGCCCAAGTACACGGCCCAAAGCCTCTATGTGTATTTGACGGCCCCAAAGGCCTATATCACATCTCAGATTATTATATCTCATCTCAGATACTACCGTATCTGATTCAGATCATCATATTTCAATATCTCTGTCTCGCATCTCATATTCAGATATCAGATATCTGGAGGGGATGGGTCTTGTCTAATGCTTTCAAAACAATATCTTATACTCATGTACATAAACATATAATCATACGGAAATCTCATTTCCTTTTTTATTCAATATATCTCAAATTCACTCAATTCTCATATCATGCATTTATTCAAAAATAACAATAAAGTCACATCACATTGAAATCCACTTTTCCTCATCTTTAAAATACTATCATATTCTATTTAAAATCGATACTTTTAAAATCATTGACCAAACATTTTAATATAACATCAATGCATATATAAAATCCATTTCGAGAAAATCATTAAATTCGAATATTCAAAATACTTATTTCGCAAACATGCTTTACTATCATAACCACTATGAAAATAGGTTTTGTATATTCCACTCACAAGATGATGCTTTCGACTCGGTATCAACAACGTCCGTTGGTTGATTCTCGTTCGCAGGTCCTCCTAATCAAATAAACGACATAATCATTTATCCGCCGTAAATATAAATACGACAAATTTACTCAATAAAGCTAGAAACGAATTTCTATCCGCATAAATTATTCTCGAATGAGTAAAATTACTAAAATACCCTTACAAGCCAAAATTACCAAAATACCCCCAATGTCGATTCTCACTAAATTATCCACAATATCCTAAATTACCAAGCTGCCCTCAATTCGGATTACGAAAATAACCATAATATCAGAAATTACGAATTTACCCTCGGAAGGGTAAAATTACCAAAATGCCCTTGGATTCCATATTACCGAAATACCCATAAAATCATAATCTACCAACTTAACCTCAACAATTTACATTACCAACTTATCCTCAATTCCAGCAATTACCAAAAATACCCACATAATCTGAAATTACAGAATTGGCCCAAAAATGTGAAATTACCGAAATGCCCCTCGTCGGTCAACGGTGACCGGAATTCAACCGGCAGCGACGGGAAGCTCAAGACTGATAGTTCGGACCACGCTGAGTCCACTGGTGCCGGCGGTCACCTCCCACGCGCGGCGACGGCGGCGGATCGAAGCTCCAAAGCCGTGAGCTTCCGGTGGTCGTTCGACGGCAATCCGGCCGTTTCAGGTGGCGAGGCTGGTCGGGAAATGATGCTGGCGACGTGAGGAACAAGAACCAAGCGGTGGCTCGGCTCAAATCCGGCGAAATCGACGGCGACAAAAACGGGTGGAGCCGCGGTCTTTCGGGCTTCAACCTGCGGCGTTCCCGTCGGTTTCCGGCGACATGGATGACAGGGATACGTTGCTCGTCTCTCAAGCTTCAAAACGGTACCAAGCTCGACCGGTGAGGTGGCCGGAATCGGCGGCTGGAGTCGGGTCACGGTCGCGGGTCGGATCCGGGTTCGGGTCAAAACCGGGTCAACAAATTTTCTCTCTCTCGCGTGTGTGTGTTATGCTTCCCCCGGTTTTTCATCAACTCCCGCTTTTATACCTCCCCCCTTTAACCAGCTTAAAACACCCCCCACTCACAGGTGTTACATCAATGCTAAAAATCAGCATTCAAAGTGAAACAAACAAACTGCAACTAAATTGCCCCATAGATTACTTGCAGCAAATCATGAACAAAACAAACAGCCAAGCCTAATTGAAAGCATATTACAGCATAAAAACCAGATTATTGCCAACATATATAGTTCAATGAACTCTGTACTTTTCAGCATATAAAATTTCTTTCAAACTACAAACTACGTAACGAGATTATATTGCCAAAGATTAAAAATTTGTACGATGCTTTCATGCCATATATATCCAAAGCCTCAGTATCAATTACGTACCGTTATGGTATGCAACCTGCATAGGGCATCATTCATGCCACCACTTTCTTCATTAAGCGAGTACTTTCTAAATGGTGTAGTATGGAGCCCAGACAGGTTTTAAAGCATCGAAACGGTCAAACAACTCTGCTAAAGCAGACACTAGAGTAGACGTCTTCTCTTTGATAGTAGAGCATTGTGAGTGCTTGCCCACATTAGCACTGATGCACTCAAGTAATGCCCTTCAGGATGCCAAAAGCAAGTTAACTAATGCAATTTTTAAAACTTAAACACAACGATAAAAATAAATAAATAAATAAATAATTATACTAAAGAAATGACGCCTATATATGTTGGCAATAATCTGGTTTTTATGCTGTAATATGCTTTCAATTGGCTTGGCTGTTTGTTTTGTTCATGATTTGCTGCGAGTAATATATGAGGCAATTTAGTTGCAGTTTTTGTTTCACTTTGAATGCTGATTTTTAACATTGAACCTTGAATGATTCATTTTGTGGAAGTTATATAGTAGTAAGTGCCGATTATTATATAATTGGATTCTCCCACCCTCCATGCGCCTTCCCAGGCGTTGGCAACTAGCTGTTTTCCTGATGCTTCAAACGAAGCTATCGAAATCCAGCGTCAATAAATACTCCAGATTGTTTTGTTGTGCCCGCCAAAGAACTGAATTTTATCCAAACAAACGTCATTTAGTCACGCTTTCTTCAGAGAAATTGCCTGCAAATCAAACCCACCAGGATTCTTGATTTTCCGGTACAGTATGGCCCATTTAACTTCATCTTTCTGATCATCCAGTACCTTTATTGGTAGCAAACTTGACCAAGCTGAACCACCTTGTATTTGTTGACGTTTCACATACATTTCGCTACAAGCTACTAACATCAACAAATGAAACATGGAAACAAGAGGTGATCTCTTATTTCCATTTGACACAGTTCACCCAAAGCCACCCAAAACAGAAAAAGAAAAAACAACAAACGCAAAATTCATCTTTCTGAGCTTCAGTAAACCCCCAATGAGCCCAAAAGGAACACTACACAGTGAGAACTCCCAAAGTGTGATTGCTTGCGTACGCTTATAGTGGGGATGACTTAGGCACACCAGTAATGTGGGAGATGTGATAGCAAAATGCAACTGGATTTACCACTTATATGCATGTCTTGGTGTTGCATTAAAACCGCACCATTACACTCTTTGATTTCCTTTAATACCGTGTAAATTAAAGTAATCACTACTTAAAAAGCCAAATAATGACTAAAATTTTATGTCTTTTTTTTTTTTGTTGTGTTATGAATGTATCATAAAAGCATGACACATTCATGACATAAATATCATATGTCTTCAATACATGACATATTCAAGATTTATAATTTAATGACAAAATCAGATGATAGATATCATTCATGCTTGAATTATGTTGTATTAATTAGATTTTAAAACGTTGCCATTTCAATTACCTATAACTTTTTTATTAGATATTTAAATTATTTTTGAAAAAAACTTAAAAATACGATGTCATTTAAAGTAAACGTTAGTACGTCACCGGGTTTTCATAAAACCTATCAAACACATAGCCAAAATTTGCTAAGTGTTTCAACAAATCCCTCTCTCTCACGAATCCCCTCTCTCTCTCTTTTTCTCTCTCTCACGAATCCCTTTCTTTCTCTAATACTGCATAGAACCCTAATCCACTAATAGAACCTACAAATATGTTGAAAAAATAGCATATCGGTATGTTATTTTGAGGGCACATTTTGAGTAGGTCCCACTTATCGAAAGTGAAAATCTTGTGAGGTTCAGATACTACTCCGTCAATACTTCAAAAATGTATATTTATTTACTCAAAATGATGCATGGTTGAATGAGAAATTGTCTCTCAAAATAGCACCCTTGATGTTGGAAATTTGAAAGGAAATGAGACTTGACCCACATGGGAAAAATAAGCCAAGGGATTTGTGTTTATATACAAACACTTAACCATGCATGAGCAAGAATTTTAAGGATAAAGGCTTTTGCGAATCCAAGATCGAATCGATTGAACTCGTGTGCCAGCGCGATCCTGCGTCTGACGCGAATGTCGACCAAAATCACCCAAGCTTGCATGGCACCTTTTACATTTTTTGTGAACAGTTTCGCGATTTTGAATTCAAAGGATTTGTAACAGCTTCATCAATTATTATTTAGCTGTTATTCGATTTAATTCTTGAATTCAATTGGCTGAATTGAATTGTTTAAATCAATTGGTCACATATTCTGACAATTAAATAGCAAATATTGAATTCGAAAATTCAGTATTTCTTACCGCATTACATCCTCACATGTGTATATAAAGGCAGCCCCCTCTTTTGTTTTTGACACATTGAAAAACCAGCACACAGAGCACTTCACAAACTCTCTTCTTCTTCTACGTTCTATTTTTCTGATCGAGTTCCACTGTTGTGGTTCGTTGGAGTTATCTGTTTGTGCTTGACAGATAATTCGTATCCGTTGTATCCTGGGAAACAGATACCAGCAAACCTAAAGCACTGCAGTAGGTGGTAAATTTGTTTTAAGGACACTGTGATACAGGCCTCGAGTTCATTTTCCTGTTTCGTTAATTTCCTCTCCTGTTGTTTCTAGTTGTTGCTGCTATTGTTTAATTTCAGTTGCTGTCTTGCTGTATTTTAATTTCATTTCTAGCTTATTTCGTGTTTATTGGTTTCTGTTTCTAATAATAAACTCACTGTTGTTTTTCTTACAAAATATTACTCTACTGTCAAATTAATTAAAGGCTTAATAGTACCTACAAATATGCTTATAAAAAGATCCATTGGGAAAACTTTGAATATTATTTGATATCTAATTTTTGTATGCATTGCCAGGAAATATCAACATTCTTTATGGATATTGTTAATGCTTCTCGTACTCATGCAACTGGAGGAACATCAGTTGGATAGTTCTGGTACTAATGTTAGGCATCATTCTAATTTCAAGCTCTTGTCTTTCATCGATAAGCTTTTGTTTTGGCTTGAATTACATGGGTTGTTTTGAGTTTTTATCATAAATTTGCAATTACATCATAGCTTCATGCAAGTCCTTTACATGGTTACTTCATTTATCAATCAGTAGGAGTGATCAAAAGCGACTAGCAACCACTCTAGGGACGGAGAATGAAGAACCACGTGGACTTATATCATGCTCAAAGTAATATGGCAATATTTGAGAACTTTTAATCAACAGGTTCTTTACTGATATCAATGGCTAAAAATTGTCAACGTCGATTCCCTGTTTCATTAGACAACTAGCTATATGTTATAACTTTATAGCTTAATCTTTTAATTTTGTAGATCTCCCGCAACCTGTTTCGATGGACAAAAGAAATGGCTTATGCAGAAAATTATGAGCGTGCCTTAACAAATGGTGCGCTTGAAATCAACGGGGAACCAACCCCAGCGTAATAATTTACATGCTTCCTCCAGCTTTTAGAAGTACCAAGGACTGGGGAAAACCATTGGATTCATTCTGGTGCTGTTATGGCACATGTCTGGTATTCATTGCCCATTTTTTTCTCTTTACTCTCAATGTTCTTGAATCTCATGAGTTGCTTTCTAAATTTGCACAGTTTCCGCCAATTGGTTTACTAGATTTTTTTGTTTCCCATGTAGGAATTAAGTCATTCGCTAAGTTAGGATACTCAATTTACTTTAAAGAGGAAGGATTATATCCTGGTCTTTACATCATTCAGTACATATCAAGCTCACTTGATTGGAAATCTGGACATATTCTGCCGAACCAGAAAGTTGATCCTGTTGTTTCTTCGGATCCTTATCTTCATATCACATTAACATTTCTTCCTAAGGTACTGGCAATAAAACTTGGTGATTATTTTTTATTTTTTAACATTATAATGAGAAGTTCATCCATCATGCATTCTGGATTTGATATATATCCAGGGAGCAGCTCGACCATTATCCGTTGGTTTCAGAATATCGAGCTAGACAAATACTAATGGAGCAAAGGCAACATTAAATGGCCAGGATTTAATATCTTTGATTGTTTTTCACTTTTTTATTTCAGATAGAAAAATTAAAAGCGGGGTTTCATCTTTTATAAAGACATGTAACAAACAGTTACATTCCTGATGCACGAAATTTCCTAAGTATCACCACAGCATGGACATCTGATGCAAATTAACCATTCAGCTGCCCCTTATTCTAAGGACAGAGCCCATCGATGGTATCTTCATGAATTGTTTGTTTACAATTTCTGTTATCAACGAAAAATCTTTGATTGAAATTCTTTTTCTTCTTCAGCTGAACGGCCATTAACGACGGTCTTATCTGCCTACGAGCTACAGCTATGGGGACTCCGATATCAGGACTGAATCAGCTACATCTCTTTCAGAAATTTTTGTTCCATTTCCTGCATCATATAATTTCAGCTGGTCACATCTTGCAAAGTTTCCGGAAACTCGACTTTTGTCTTGACAATCTATCCCAATGGCAGAATCCCCAAATCTGGCACTGATATTGCCCTTCAAGCCACTTTAAGATTCATCTTAAACGATAAACCTTCCTCCGAATTTTCATCCCTCAGCGATGTAATTGGCAGATCAGTTATGCTAGAACTATTTGCTTCTCCAGGAATGCTTGTGTCACAGACTCTTCTAGTGTTCATGGCTTCTCCATTTTTCGCCTTGTTACCGGATGGGATGGAAAGGCTGAAACAGTATCCTTGGAGTCAGTAACCTAAAAGGGTTGCTTCGTTTCTACTAGTGTTAACTTGAAATCGGGCGAAAGCATGAAGGTCAGTTGCAATACAGAGTCAACAGAGGTTGGATATAACAGTGCGGTTTGCTTCGCAATGGAAAAAGAATTATCATCCTATCAGCTTTGTTGCAAAGGGAGCAAAGAGGAGTTTTCTTTCGGCGCAATTACCAAGCATAAGAGATGGATCTTACACTGTTTATTTCAACATTCAATCATAAAAAGAACGAACATACTTGTGTTAGACACGTTTTCAATACGTGTATAATGTGGCCATCTAATTTATTTTAATTATTAGTTTTTTAATTTAAATTGATATTTATTTTTATTTAGTTTAATTTTAAAACGTTGTTTTGGTTTAAAATTTGAATAAAAATAAAACAACTCTTCCTAATATCTCTCATACACGTTTGGTGGTTTACTAAAATCAAGGGGATAACGGCTAATCACTTCCTCTTTTATTTAAACTTGTCTTCTTGATGGGAGATGACTTACGGTCAAGTTTTTTCAAACTATAAAATATTCGGGTCCCCGGTATAATAATAGAGCCTGTGTATTCCATCTACTCTCGGAATTAAGTGTTGGATAGACTAGAAAATTCTAAGGACGAAGCATCACTTGTTTTCGTTGATTTTGTTTTGCATTCCGAAGAAAGGTTGTGTACAATTGAATCGATAACTATGGCAGGAGATAAGCTTTCTAATTTCTGCATGATGAATATACTTTTATTTTTTATAGCTTCTTGATAAATTAGATGTTTATTGAAATTTAGAATCTAGAATGGAAAATTGTCAATACATTTATTTATTTATTTTTTTGCCTTTTACAACTTATACTTCCCTTTGTTATATGCATGAAACCTTAATTAAATTCTTGTTAGATTGATTAATTTAAAGTGAAAAGAAGCTCTCGTAATTTTATATGCAATTTGTATAATTTCTAATCAGTTGCATATAAATATTCCACAATATCTCAAACATATTCTTCAATAGTAATGCTTGTACATTAATTTATTTAAAACTTCATAAAAATTTTAATCACATGAAAATTTTTAAAATAAATCAGAGGTATCATATCACCATACAATAAATAAGTTATGCTATGATATATATACATTTATTTTGACAAATTATCATACAAGTGGTGGTTATATTAAATCCAAATACATATGTCATACATGCATTTGTTGATTGTATTATATCTAATGTATTTTAAAATTTCTCCTTATAAATGACACATCACATGTCACATTATTTATCATAAAATTTAAACACTTTAGAGATTTTGTTACTTCACTTGATGCACATAAACATCTTTGCTTCTTTTTTTTTAATGCACTCAATGAATTCTAGATTAAGCCAATTTTATCGTAACAAAGATTAGAAGTGACACTCAAATAGGCTGAAAAAGTCAATGTAACATCATAAAATATCTTTAAAAACCTTACAATTCTTTCAAGATGTTCCCAATCTTCAAGTTCAGGTGGCCCCATCCTTTTTCCCCATTTTCTTGCTCTTTAAAGTATACTTCATACTATTTATCCACTTCGCCATCCTCTCAAATGCCTCCCGAAATTTCAAAGTAATCATCAACATCAAATAGGTGGAATTCCACCTATTTGATACAATCTAAAACCACAATTCCATTAGGGCCTTTCACATGATTCAAGTTTACTTGGTGACACATGATCAAGTTTAAGGTGGGGTGTTGGATCATAAACTTGATCCAAGATGAATAAATTCAAGCCCAAATACATAGAAGCTTCTTGTGGTAGGTGTGTTAGGTGTGGTTGGTAAAATAGGTGAGTGGTAGGTTTTAATGAATAGTGAGGATTTGTGTAGTAGTTGAATAAATGAATGGTTATGATTAGTTTGTTTCATGTATAAATACTCCATCTCCCTTTGGTTTATGCATCATGTGAAGTAACAAAATCTCTAAAGTGTAGAGAATGAAAAATAAGAGTTGTAATTGGTGAGGAGTGTTGTTGAAGAATAAAATAATGGGTTTTCTAGTATTTAATTTGTTAATTCTCCAACACCGAATTATCCAAAACAACAGAATTAGTAGCCTCAAGTGCATCCATTAGCATCTCTCGGAGCGCAGATCCCACAAACCATCAAGATCCTAAGCTTTCAGAAAGAGCAGAAACTCAATCGGACATTGCATCTGCAATATCTTGAACAACCTCGTCCCGAGTAGGTGACCGAACAACATCATTGTCATGCACCGCTTGAACAAAAAAAAAGCCAAACATGGTTGATTACAAAAGCAACAGCCCGGTTGCCTACTTCATCTATGTTATGAGTTGGTGGCCGTGTATTTATAATTTGAGAGAGTTGAAAGCAGCTCCCATTTTCAGCATTCATTTTCAAAGTGAGGTAGAGAAGAAAAAGAAGAAAAACTTAGAGAAAAGAGAAGAAAAAGAAAAGAAAGAAAGGCAGAGAGTGAAGGAAAAGAAAAATAAATAATTAAGTTACGAGAATTGAAATCGGATAGTTAGAATTATATCTGTTGGATCATGGGTAATAGATTTATGAAATTTAAGTAGTTATGATTTAATTTACATCATAGGTATACATTTTTATATTAGTTCTAATGGATAATTTTTTAATCCTGTATTTTAGGAGGAACTCGAGAATCAGGGAACTCACAAAAGCCTCAATGAATTCCGGAGTGAAACAAGATCTCATGAGTGGATATTATTATTATTATTATGTATTTCATGATGCATTTATGTTGATAGTAGGATTTAATATCATGTTATGATTACATGTACGTATATTATATGTTTGACTCGAGTCATGAAATGTGATTGTCGGTCACCATATATGTACCTTTCCCCGTAAACTCTGCGCATGCGTATTAAGAGTTAGGTTACTCTACCCGTGTGATGTACCTAAATTCCGCTGGGTATTGAGAGGTTTTTCCCCACTCTACTTGTGTGATGATGTTCCCAACAAGTATTAAGAGTTATTTTCGTTAGACACTATTTGGTACATTTTTTATTTACGTATGTATGAATTCCATGTCTCATAATGTATGATATTCGGTGTAGAGTTATGTCACATAATTATGTATAAGCGCTAGTACATTATTTTATTATTATTATTAGTTTTAATATGTATATAATTACGTCTACTTATTGAGCCGCAAGCTCACTATTTTCCTATTTATTTCTTTTCTCCCGATTCTCAGGATTTCGTGCATATCATTCTAGTCAATTGAGGTTTGGCCACAAGACGCATTGCTGAATAACTTACATTTTGAGCGCATTTATAGTGCTTATGTTTTATATGTATATATATTTGTAATATAAGTATGTATAATGAGACATGAGCTATGCAAGTTTTGAATACATATATATTTTCAGAAAAGGCATAGAGGTTGTTATGTGTTTATAGTAAAGGCCATATCATATACATATATTCATGAATTAAATTTGTACCACATGTTTTAGTTATTAGATCCCATGATTCGCCTCAGATTTGACATATGGGTCGTAGAAAGAGTTATGTCAATTATCTTGAACTCTCAAATCAGAACTCAAACCACACTCATCATCCAAGTAAGCACTCTTCTTCTGGAATTAGGCTGAGGGGCCGGGCTTGAAGACTAACCCGGACTTGGTTATTCTTATTTTCTAGGTTTCTTCATGTTGCTACTTTGATATTATATGTGCTTGAACCTTTTTTCCTTGTGTCTATTATTAGTTCAAGGTCATAGATTAGTTATCAAACAATCTTCGTAGTGTTTGAATTGGTGGGTTACAAAGTTAGGACTTGAGGGTCATTCATTCTTTGTTCTAAAGTGAACTATTACTAAACACACTAGACATCGAGTGATTAGCAATTGTATATGTCATTTGGAATACGAATTTTGTATCCAAAGTTTGCAAACAAATAAATAGAAATAAAGCAACTTTTATGTCTTAAACGCTCCAAGGATACTATTTTTAACCCTTCCATTCAATCTAGCAACAAGGCGAAAAACGGAGGAGCATTAAGCACGAGAATAATCTTTATTTTTTTACACTAATATTATAATCAAACTATTACTAATATTTACAATCAGATAATTATTATGACTAGTTTATATTAAATTTTATGAAGCATTGTTCAAATTTATACTTTCACTAATATTCGAATGACGTCTACTTCATTCATATTTTGTAAGGAGAAAATTATTTCTTAATGAATTATTCTATAATTGAGGGATGAATTAAGTCCCCATATTGAAATATGGGGACTTAGAATGTGAAAGAAACAAATGAGTGGCTTAAGCACTAGAGTATCTCAGAAAACAAGTTCGTGATTTGTTCTTTGTTGTATAGGCATTCTGGAGAAGTCTATGTTTCAATAATGAAAATTCAATAGAACATCGGTTGTTATCTTGAGCATATGCAGGGCATCCAAATACCCTCATGTTTGAGTAGTCAACTAGTTTGCCGTTCAAAACTCAATTGGGGTTTTAAAATTGATGCCAAGATAGACTCACATTAACAATGTAGCATGCAATGGATAGTGTCTCTACCCACGTGTCATTGGCAACTTGGAATGAATAAGCATGCACCTTACTTCATCAACCAGGGTTATATTCATTCTCTCGCTAATCCATTTCTTTGAGGTGTGTGTCTCACTTTGTTTTGTGTCTAACAATGCCATGCTCGATGCAAATCCTCAAACCTCTTATTGCAAAATTCTAACCCATTGTCTGCATTCTCAACCTTCTAACTTTCCTACTTGTTTGAGTTTCAACCAATGTCTTCTAATTCTTGAATTGTTCAAACAAATCTTCCTTCCTTTCAAGACATAAACCCAAACCATCCTAGAAAAGTCATCTATGAGAGCTAGGAAATACCTTGCCCCACCTAAGGATACTGTCTGTGCGCCCCCACAGATCAACATGAATGCAGTCTAGAGTTCCCTTTGAGTTATGGACCCTGTGCTAAATTTCACTCTTAAAAACTTACCTAGGACACATTCTTACAAAACCTCAAAGTCTCTATCTTATCACTACCTATGACTCCATGTTTTGATAATTCTCTCGGACCTTTTTCGCTCATTTGATCTAACATCAAGTGCCACAACATGGTTTTATCTAGATTCTAATTAGAGATTCTAACATCCCCTCGTAACAACAAAAGACCTTGAAGCACATACGAGGCCATTGTTCAAACTCCATTTCATTAGAACCACAGACCCTCTCATTACTTTTAAGGTGTTGGATTCAAGCTTAACAAGACAACCCATTTTATCAAGCATTCCTAGAGAAATTAAATTCCTTTTAGGTCAGGTGCATGTCTCACATATACCAATTCCCTGATCGTGCCATCACACATTTTTAGTCTTATTATACCTCTCCTAACTACCTTACACATTGCATCATTCCGTATTACTACTACTCCCCCATCATAGGCTTCATAGTTAATGAATAAATTCTTATTAAGGTACATATGAAAAGAGTAGCCAGAATCTAGAACCCATTTACCTTTAGTTTGGTTATTAGTCACAATGAGAACCCCAAATGAGTCATAGCCATTAGATTCTATACTTTTTTATGCAACAACAAAGATCCCCAATCTTCTCTTTTGTATCTCTAGATTTGTTTTTCATGTCGAGCAATCTTTCTTGAAATGACCTTCCTTGTGGCAAGGTGGAAGCATTTCTTATTCTTAGGCTGGATTTGGATCTTTTCTATTTTCCTTTGTTGCTTTCTCTCTTTTCTAACCTTCCTCTTGCCATTAAACCTTCACCTCTCTTGATTCTTTCTTTGTAACAGACTTTAGAACTCAGTGTTTCCTTCACATCTACCATTGTAAGTGGTCTGTCTTCCATACATGAGTATGTCTACTAGATGTTCATAAGAACTGGTAATGAACATAGCAAAATCATGGCCTTGTCATCGTTTTCAATCTTTACATTTATGTCTTCAAAATCAAGAATGATCTTATTGAAGGCATCAATGTGATCTAAAATCAAGGCCCTTCTTCCATTTGCAGAGTATACAACTTTTTCTTTGTGGCTAATCTCTTAGCCATTGATTTCTTGGTGTATAGATCTTCAAGCTTTTTCCATAACCTTGCAGTTGTTTTTTCACCACCAACCTCTCTCGAGTACACCATCACCAAGACTCAAGATTATAGCACTATGAGCTCTGTCCCGATACATCGTAGATCTTCATCATAAACCTTTCTTGGCTTCTTTGATGAAGATTCCTCCTCGAGCTTCATCTAGACCTTGATGCACCAAAGCAGGCTCTCATATTGAGCCTCCATAGGTGAAAGTCATTTTCACCTGTGAATTTCTCCAGACTTAAGATTAGGCGACGCCATTGCTCATATTTAAAAAACTAGAAAGATTAGTATGAGCTCGATACCAATTTGTTAAATCAAAACCAAGAAGAAACCAATCTTGATCCCCCAATATCTACTCAATCTCTCTATAACCTAAGAATGGCTAACAATCAACCTAATCTTGATGGAGAAACAGAATCAAACAATCCAAAATCAAATAAAAGAACTGAAAAATACACAAAAGACACAAAAGGATTATAGTGGTTCACCACTCAAGTGACCTACATCTACTTTTGTGAAAGGAAAAGTAAGCTTTTACTAATTTGGCCTATACAAGATACAAGAAGTTGAGAAACTATCACCCTCTCTAATAAAGCGAATAACAACTCACAAGGTTTTATATACAACATGAAATAGCTTCTAGAAACACCACCAGAAGCCAGCTCAATATTACTAGGTTTGTTAGCAACAAACCTAGAAATTTCCCACGTCTTTCAACATGCTTTTAACAGCCATTTAAACTAGCTCTTGGACACGTGTCGCAATCACCTTAGAAACACTGTCTTTATCTGCCGTTTTGAGTAAGTAATGCACATGTTGAATCACGTGCTCAACTTACTCACTTAGTTGACAGAATAACCTTGTCATACGGTTTCTTTACTTGAGATAACCGATACATCATCTGTTACCAAGTTGAACAACCGACATGTCAAACATAGTCACAACTTGATTTGTGGTTCATCTCAACACTCTGATTACTACATCTTCCCCGTTTATTATGTAATTAATTCCATATTTTTGTCTATAATATGCAATATTGTTCAAAGTTGCGAAGTAGAATGAATAATTATTTATCCCCATTGTGAACATTTATGATTTTATATATTAACTTTATTGCAAAAGTACTGGGACGGAATACTCCTTGCAACAAATTAAGGATGGTCAGAATGTTGTAACTTTCACTATAATTGTGTCTGGCTCCTTATTATGACTCTGCCAATTACAAAAGATAAGACGAATTTTCAGTCTGATGTAATCAACAAAGCCTAAGATTTACTTCGATGAAAAAGAGATTGAAGAAATAGTACATTTTTGGACAAAACTCATTAATAGTTAAATTTAATTTATGAAAAGACAAGTGGCTTTTGGATTCCACTAGTGAGTTACTATAAATTAATGACCAAAGCTTGTATCTTCGTTTCAACTTTCGATAATGGCTACAAAACGATTAAACTATTAAATTAAAAGCCGTAAGCAGACCTAAGGAAAGGGTGGAGTCCAAATATCACTGGGAGAATAGGTGTCTCATCCTCAAAATGAGGCAAAGAAGGTGCTCTTCAAGAAATAAGTAGTTTGAATTTTATTTTCTTCTAAGTTTTATGAAATGATACATTAATTAATTAAATGGTAGTTGGAAACTAAATTTTTAAATCTTTAGATTGTGTATTTTTCAACTTCGTAGATTTGTTAAGTTCAAAAATAAAGAAACTCTCATGAGTATTTAAAAATCGGACTCCGTTATGTTGCACTTGTGATACCATACTATATTTTTGTCTTTATCTCATGTAACCATTTGATTTAAAAGCAAGTGATCTAATGCACAAGAGATGGCCACGTTTATCTCAAAGCAAACGGGAGAAATCGGTTAAGAAAAAGTTTGGTAATCAATGAACAGCAATCCAAATTCAGTACCCAAATTGTCTTCACCGTCCTAATGACTTCCAAAGCTTGATCACTAATCAAACTACACCTCCCTAAATCCAAATTTGTCAAACCTTGAGCTGATTTATTAACAATCGAAATAAACCCAACATTCCCAATACTCTTTCTCCTTTTTCTCAATGGAACTTTACATAACTTTGAACACCCATTTGCTGTAGCACAAATACCATCATCACCAACATCATCACAATCATGACGTTTTTGTTTGAGATTAACATTAAAAATCTGCATTGGCCACAAATTGGAGATGGGCATTGCTGAGAAACCTCGTTGATTCAAATGAGCATAAATTTGGGAATTTAGGTAGAAAACTTTGGAGAGAATCAGGTTCAATGACCCAAATAGACAAACGGGTTTCACCCCCAACTCTTAGTCATTGCTTGCAAACAAGAGGGAACGAGTTTCTGTTGTTTGAATCGTTGATCTAGTGAAAGATTAAACTTAATTCATCATCACCTAGAGTTGACATAGGGATTTTTTTTTCCTTGTTTTTGCTCTAATCTTTGTGTATTGAAGCTGTTTGTTAAAATGACTATGGGGAAAAGTCGTATAGAGAAACCAGGGGACTCTGTGATTGGATGTGTGATGTGGGAAATAATTCGGTTTGAAGAAATGCTTGCCTTGTGAGTGTGTTTGTACTTAGCTTTCTTCTACTTCTCACTCAAAAGTCAGTTGTGGGAATAAATTAATTGCTTGTAATAAATCTGATTCGGATGATGGTAAGAAGAAATCTGATAGCAATGAGGGTGAGAAGAAATCTAATAGCAATAACGGTGAGACCAAGTCGGAGGAGGGGTCTGCAGAAAAAGTTGATGGGCGGGGAGAGAAGGAAGATCAAAATGGAAACAAGGAGGTGGAGAAAAGCTTTGATGATAACCGGCTTCAACGGTTGACAGTGTACACCTCAATTATCTATCAAGTAATTTCAACTGTTAGATTGAATAGCTTTACATCCAACGGCATTTCACAACAACAACAACAAAAGTGGTACAGTATACCACGTCATTATTTATAAAAATATATGATTGATATTTTGTTTCTGCAAGACAATTACCTAATAAGCTAATAATGCTTAAAATCATATTCTTCGATTATCTTATCCTAAGTCGGGAGTCCTGAAAAAATTCTAAAAATTGAGGAGGATAATGCCTGAAGTATGTCAATTAGCCCCCATTACGTGCACAAAAGGGGTCCACGAGCTAATAAAATTAGACCCATGGGCCATTAAAAATGTATCCCTTAAATCTTAAACGGCCACAACAACGTCTTGCTTTTCAAATTTTTTCCACGTTACATGCATAATTGAAAGGCCGACACCAACAAAAATGTTTTTAACCGACAAAAATTATTGTTACAATAATTTCACAATCTAATTGACACAAACCTCAGATGTTTGTTACAAATATTCCATTCATTAAATATGCATAGAATTAGTAACTTAACTCAATTTTCCTTAAAAAGAATGTTTATTTAAATTGAAAGTAACATTGCGAGGGAATTAACAAAGGGATTAAATATTTGAGTACTCCTTAATTATATTTTCTTAATTATCAAAATATAAATTATTTGTATATTTAATAATTATACAATTAGAGATTTATTAATCAAATAGCATTTGAATTTATCTTTTCTTTTTCATCCACGAATCAATAGCAATTATTTATATACATACGTGGGGATCTAATGTTTCCATTATGATTTTCGATAATTTGATTCTTGGATTAATTATAGTATCGCTGTAGTAATTATTTTTATGTGGTCGCTGAAAATTTGCAAGTGATGATGTTTTATGATACAGTAATCCTTACAATACAAACATAAAATTCAAGTTACTAACCTAAATTAAAAAATCTAGTTTTTCAAAAATTACTAACTTAGTATCTAATTTTTTTAAAACAGTTATCTTTTAATTTTATTAAAAGTTTGTCCCCAATAGATCAATATTCTGGCTTTCCCGCTGAACAAAAGCAGGACGTAATTCCTTGAAGCATATTTCCTTCTTCAAAACTTTCATCATCTTATTATCTTAGAGCAAAATATATTTTTCTATGTCGTTTGTAAAAATATGCCGATAGGGTAAATTCAGCCGAAGAGTTTTAAGAATAATAATATTGGGTAAACTTTAATTTATCCCTTATTTAGAATGACAATCTTCAATCTATTCTCAAAATATGAGAATACCAATTTACCCTCATTTTCTATTAAAAAGACAAAAAAATAAAAAAATTCATCAACATGCTCCAGTTTGCCCTCATTTTCTGAACAAAAATGAGGGTAAATTAAAGATTTTCACACTTTTAGAGATGAATTGAAGTTTACTATAGAGCATTTATGTAACACCCCAAAAATTACCCATGAAAACACAAGAGTAAATTTGGAATGAAGCCTCACATCATGTATTCTTATTAATAAATCTCAAGAGACAATCATTATTCATACTTCAACTGAATCCTTACATAAATCATCTGAAATAAAGTCTCAAATAAAAAGTCTCTAATCCAATATAAAAAGGTCTAGACAAATTTAATACTTAAAGCAACTTCAAAGATCCACTAAGAAAATTCTCCATCTAAGAACCCAAACCACATCTCTAATCAATCTGCAAAATATTGGAGACAAGGGGTGAGCCGTCAACTCAGTAAGCAAATCCATGCACCATGTTTGAAAACATTTGCCATTAAACCTTTAAACATTTTGTAACATCTTATAATAACATCATCATTTAACTTAAGGGGTGGATTCATGTAAAAGCATTAAAAACATTAAAACATTCATAAAAACATTAAAAACATAAACATTGGTAGCTCATGCCTCGTAGTCATCATCATTCATCATTCATCATTTAGGTGTTATACCCCACATTGTTCTTCATTCAGCAGTCTGTCTGCCGCATTGTTAAACATCCTTGTGCACAAGATCATCATCATACTGTGCAAAGCTGGCCATAACATTTCATAACATCATAACATTTGCATCGTATACATTATTACGGACTATGAGCTAAAACATTTTTGAATCCACCATACATCTTTTCATAAATAGCATTTGAAGTCTTCTAAAACATTTAAGAACTTTTCTTTGAACATTTAAATTCTTTTAGAAAATTCTTTAAGAAAACTTTTGTTTGAGAAAACTAATTTCTTAAGAAAAATTCATTTTAAAATACATTTATATAAATTCATTTAAAAGTGTTTTTATTTTACATAATTCATTTAAATATTTTAGAAATCAGTTTTGTAAAAATTTTCATTTAAACATAAATTGCATTTATTACGAAGCGCATCATGCATGAATCTACTTACCTCGATTCGTAGCAATTAATTCACTACCTCGAGAAACAACCAACGAGCTCACCCGCGTCCTATAATCATCATAAAAATATTCTTATCAATATCATCTCTAACCTTAAACATAATCCCAATCATCCTTAAATCATACGCACTTATACTAGCTTAATACTTATACATATTCTAGACATATTCTATACTTATGAGTATCCTGCACATGCTGATTTTTAATAACCTATACACATGTCGGAAAACCATGAAAATTTACAGAGGCACTGTGAACATGCATAACATTACATACAAAATTTCACAAAATCAGCACAAGTCCAAATCGAGTCAAAATATTGACCTTTCACCAAAGTAACAAAACTGTCCAGCATTAACCAAAACAGACCTTTACCACTTAGAAAATTCATAAGATATTCTTCAGTTCTTGAAATAATATGTTTCTTCTTTCTAATTACAGAATACACATTCAGAAAGCATATAATTAAAATTCATAATTTTTGGACTCCTGAAACTATTTTAAAACGTTTTATTTCCGAGAACATCTAACTCGTCCAGAAAATTCCAGATTTGAAAACAGAATTTCAAAAATTCGTATCTTCTATTTTACATGCCCAAAAATCACGATTCCAGCTTTTAAAGACAAAGGAAAGATTAAAATTGCATTATAAAATCCTAACATGGCATTTAATATTCATAGATTGGCCCAACTGTTACACGTTTCAGCTTCTGCAGTTCTGGAAAACAGTTTCCAGATCTGCAGCAGCCACATGTTACAATTTTTAATAATTTAACTATAAAGGATAAAACTACGAAATTAAATATACAAGCATAGGAGACATAGATCTGTTGATACAAAAATCGCCATAATTTTTAAGGACGTGTAACCTTATAGAAAAATTTCCAGAATTGAGAACCGCTGCTGAAAATCGGAATTTTCCAGCACCAGTAACCCAACTTCGAAAACCCATAACAATTTGCATACTCAGACGATTTCAACACAAAACCTATCAATGGAAAACTTAGGATGTCTAGTTCCATGATATATAAGCATATTCACGCAATTCTAAATAAACAAAACGATTTTGAGCAAGGAATAGAGACTGTTCATATCATAACAACATTACAAACACTCATATATTACCCAAATCATACCACAAGTAATTAAAAGCAAACAATTCATAAAAATAAATCATATAAGTTAAAGAAATACTTAATACCTTAAGGCAAACACTAAGAAAAGAAATTATAAAACTTTCTTTTCCTTCTCCACAGACTTATATTTCTTTCTTTTTCTTTTCTTCTTTTTTTTTCTAGGGTTTGTAACGGTGTAGAAAATAAAAGACGGCTTCTTAAAAAAAATGGCTTCTTAAATACTTGGTAATTAATAAATATTTATATTTTTTTTAAAAAAAATAAAAATAACTTACGTAACTTATTTAAAGCAATTTGATAAGTTTTACTTACACACAAACACTCAATAATAACTATCCTACTCAATTAAATAAGGGCAAAAGAGGAAAACAATAAATAATTAAAAGTGGGTGTTACAATTTAGTACTCTTAAACCTCATCTAAAGTAAGACTTGATTCCCATCAATTGATAAAACGCTTTAAGCTTTTTTGTAATGTCAAATTGTGCAAATATATATTTTAACACGGTAAATTCCAGGCCAAGAGTTTTAAGAATAAAGCATTTCATATTCTTAAACCTCATCTAAAGTAAGTAAAACGTGGAGCAAGCTCGTGCTACGAAGAAATCTAAAGCATAAAACATAAACCGCAAAGAAGATTCACCCTTTAATGCATACCATCTGTCTATTGCTCTTGTTTATGTTTCTTTGTTAAATAAATATATAGCTCAGTGGCTTCCCTGTTGTTTCTACACCTTACAGAACAATCTCTAGTAAACCTCTCATAAATTATCTCACTTGATATCTACTGTAACTTCTTTTCTAATATCAAGTGATTGTTTAATTTCTACTTTCTTTAGCGTTTGCTTCATTTTTTATTTTTCCCGTCTTAATGTTTTTAATTTTTCTTTGATGACGAAAGGAAATACTAATAGAATTATCAACTGGACCAGAAATAGTTTTTCAAGTGTATTTATAACACAGTTAAGGTACGTTCTGTACTTCTGCTTTCTTTCTGTCTCCGACTTTTTTTTAAAAAAAAAATTTAATCGGGTCTAAATTATTAGATTAAAAATCAATTACAAGGCAAAGAACTTTATTTCCGAAGAGGAAATTCGAAGTAAAAAGTTATAAAATAATCACAAAATTTTAAAATAAATAAATAAAGAATCGCTACTTGGGGGGGGGGGGGGTAATATAATTCCACCTCATTTTTTTGGTGATAACTCCCCATTTATAAATTTTTGTGCTGAAATTACAATTCTATCCTCAACAACTGCATCATTCTCTTTCACTGAATTGCTTCACGACTAATGGTATAAATGAAAAGTTTAAGACTATTATAAGAGCCACTGCTGTTCTTGAAGTCAATTTCTCCCCAACCAATCTATTGCAGCTTTTCTTTTATTTTATGTTCTTGAAATCCGTTAAAATCTAGAGAAAGAAAATTGAGACAAAGAAATATTGAATGGTCTTCAACAATGGGAAGACTCAAGAAACTGCATATTTATAGATGGATTACAAAGAAAATATAAAATAGGAAGATTACAGAATACGCATAAAGTAGAAATATTAAACAAGAAAATAAATCCTATAATTAAGTAGAGGATATTATGACATTTGCTTTCACGATAAAATCTTTGATTACAACTGTCAAATTCTCCGTCACTATCTAATCAATATAATTAGATTGTGTTGCAGTAGTTTCCTAACGGTTCTCCATCATCACATTTCAACATCGAATGACATCTTTCTCCCTGTCGCTTTGCTTTTGCCATGAAATTACATCGTGCTGCGTCCTTTTACAATTTGGAAAGCAATTATGTGTGTGAAATAAAAAGTGTAAATTGAAGAAATTTGTTATTCTAGGGTCAATTCCGTATTAAAGGGATATATTTGAACTGGGGTGTTATAACGGAAAAAGTTGGATGGAAATATCTCTACACACTAGTTAAATTCTCTTCTATTTGTTAAATATCTCTCAGCTCTATTTCCACCCTTAGCCAAATTCTCCTTATAAACAAATAGGCAAATTCTATCCTTTTTAATTATTCTATCCCGATGGCTCCCTTGCTTTTTTAGTACTTATTTACTTAATTAATAACTCAAGTTTTAAAATTTTTCTTCCTTAAATTTTTAGTTTCGTGCAGAAAAAAAGATAAAATAAACGATCGTAGAGCAAATGAAATCTTTTCCAGAGGAAGCAAAAACTTTTTGGCACCAATGGCAAATACGAATGATGGTTATACTTAGCCTTTCTTTCCAGACAATCCTCACGATATTTGGTTCCAGAAGAAAATTCACGGCAAAAGTTTGGATAAATTTCTTGTTTGGTCATCGTATTTGTCAGCAGATTGGGTGGCAACTGCTGCCCTTGGCAACCTTGGGGGAAGTGACGGTACTGATCCTGAAGACAAATCTTCGAAATCAAATGCCGAACTCCAGGCATTTTGGGCACCGTTTCTTATGATTCACCTTGGGGGCCCCGACACCATCACAGCTTTCTCTTTAGAAGACAATGAGCTGTGGCTAAGGCATTTCCTTTCGTTTGTCGTTCAAGTTGGGGTGGCCATTCATGTGCATGTTCGATTCTGGAGGACCAATGTTCTTACATATATAGCCACTCCAATTTTTATTGTTGGAGCTTTAAAGTACGGAGAGAGGGTTTTCGTACTTTATTCGTCAGGCAAAGAGAGGTTAACAAAATTATCGCTCCCAGATTTTATCCATGGTTTGGACCGTTATAAAGTCTGGATGGAATGGGAAGCAAGTCCTCTTGTTGACGTTTGCTTTTTACTTGACAAATGTGCACGTCTATCTACGGGCGAATTTTTGGACGGTGAAGTACAATGGTTTAGCCGCAGAATTCTAGAAGAGAGGTCAGGAAAAGATATCTTCAGATTAAAATAACGGCATTTGAGCTGGGATTCATGTACGATTTTCTCTACACCAAGGCGAAGATGATTTATTCTGGATTCGGCATCTCGGCACGCTGCTTTAGCTTATCATCCTTTGTTACTGCAGCAGTGTTGTTCTCAATCTTCATTGATATTCCCGCACTCCCATTGGCTGACATCATCATCTCTTTTTTTTTTTTTAATGCGGACATCATCATCTCTTACTTATTGCTAATTGGTGCTATTTTTACGGACCTATACGGATTCATCCTACATGTCTTCTCTGATTGGACAAAGTTGTATCTGTCCAAGTACAGAACCGGAAGCCTTGATGATACTTTGGATGCTACCTTTTTTGCTCATCCACTATTGGGCAATCACAAGAGGTGGTGCAGATCGATGGGACAGCTTAACTTAATAAGCTACTGCATCAAAGATGAGATAACGGCAGCTTCTGCCGCAGTTGGCAAGTTACTTTCCATCAAGGAAAATTTAGAGAATCAATGGTACGTGACTTGGGCAGATGTCAGTGATGATTTAGAGGATCTGATCTACAGAGAGCTCAAAGAGAAAGTAGGTAAGGTTGATAAACAATCTTATGAACCATTGTGTTCGACACTTCGACTGCTGAGGGTCAAAGGATAATGGCTGGGAGAGGTGATTATGTATTTGAAGATGTGAAAGTCAAACCAAGTTTTTTTGACAAAGAAAAGAAAAGTTTTATGATAAAGGCTTGATAAATTTGGCGTTGAAAATTTGGCACTAAAGCTTGGAAATTTCAACAAACATATAGCTGGCATGCAAGCTAGCACAAATGGGCAAATTGCTGTGTTGAATTTTGGCCATTCTTTAGGCTATAAATAGAGAGGTGATGAGAGCATGAATTGCATTCCAAATTTGAGAATTTAAGAGAAATTGCAAGTGAAGCAATTCTAAAGTTCTGAGAGTGTGAGTAATTAGAGAGTGTGTGAGAGTACTGGGTGTATTTGAATTTTAGAAAAGTAAAGTTTCTCTACTCAAATTTATACTCTAATAATTGTTAGTGATACAATTATTTTTTCTCTTGCTCCGATGGACGTAGGCATATTGCCGAACCACGTAATTCTTGTGTCCTTTATTTTTCTGTGATTATTTAGTGTGCTTGATTCTGCATTCCGCATACAATAGAAAAAAAGGTATAATACGTCACGGTTAATTACATTTACAGCTTCAAAACCGTATGGCTATAGCCTTCTTTCTTGGCATATTGCAACGGAACTCTGTTACAGTGAAGATCTCCACATACATTGCAATGGAAATCCTGATACGCTCCACCGGAGTTGCAAAATTAGCAAATGCTTGTCGGATTACATGCTGTATCTTCTAGTAGTGTTCCCATCTCTGATGCCCGAAGAGACGAATTCAATGGAGACAATATACAAGCATACCTGTCGCGACATCATCTATCATTACTATAATCAGCAGAGAAGTCTGAGTGAAGCTTGGCGGTGTTTTCCTCCACTATATATAGATTACAGCTGAAGAGTTGCAAGAAGAGTCACAGTATGTTCGATCAGCGACAATGCCTGGACGTTGGCTTGGCCAGCAATTGCAGTCGCTGGAACTAAAGGAAGATTGGAATTACGATAAAAAGTGGGAAATGATAAGTGAAGTATATGGGTTGAGATTTTGGCATATGCAGCATCTCACAGTACATGGAATGAGCATAGTCAGCACCTTGGAAAAGGTGGAGAGCTGCTAACTAAAGTTCGCCTTCTTATGGCTCATCTTGGCTTAAGTTCACAATATCTTTACGCTAATGCCCCATTTTTTCTGTGAGATTATATTGTTTTTGTCCTCGGGAAGAAGTAATTGGTTATGATTTTATTTCCTAAGGTTTGGATTTTTTGTTGTGTATTTCGTTTGGGATTAATTAAGAAGAAGACCCGGGGGAAATTATTTAAATGAGCAACATCATTTAATTTTCCTTTATTGTTATCAATAGAGTTTTTGATGAAATTATGGTTCATATATATGACTCAAATTTTGAGGAATTCAGTGTCTCAAAACTTGGATATTAGGATATAAATAATTGACAAAAATGAGGCGTCAGAGGAGTTTTTACAAATAGATAGGGATAAAGATTAAATATGTTTGTAAGAATTAATAAACATAATCGTTTTCGTCCAAGATATTTTGATTGCTTTGGTTCGGTCCTTGGTGAACGGTTAATGATCGGGATATTTTGACTGGTTTGGGGTTACCTTTTTCTTTAGAGAGAGCTCCAAGAGTTCTGATTTTAAAGTGGCGTCCGCCTGAGATTGGTTTGGTCAAGGTTAATACTGACCTTTCATAGGGTAATCCTAGTGCCTTAGCTTCGTAATAGATGGTCTAATTGTTGAATTTTGGTCCTCAACCCTATAAGTGTTAACATGCATATTTGTATAATATTTATTTTGATGATAACAATTTGGATAAATAAGTTAGAGCCTTTAAAACTGATTATTTTTAAGCCGTATGAAATTGTTTTAGATATGAATAAGATTCTAAAAATAAACGGATAACCGTTAATCATAAGTCGGCAAATCGTTTTTTGAAGAAAGTTTTATAATTTTAATTCTAGAAGATAACAGTGAACTGTTTATTAGAAAACGATTAATTGATAAATTCCAGAGAGCAAATTCTTTGGAATTAGTAAACCATTTACTGATAATGACCAACCGATAAATTCTAAAGAGGAATTAGTTTGCAACTAGTGGTGAATCGATTATTCAAAATTTTGCATAACGGTAACTTACACAAAGTCAAAATGGTGATCCGAAAGCAGTAGACAGTGATCTGATTATTCTCAAAAAGTCAACAACGACTAATTTTTTTTCTAACTATAAAAAGTCTCAATCAAATTTAAATGTGAGGAGATTCAACAATCATCATTAAGCTTGTTATTGTGCATTAAATCTCTCTTGTGCTTAAAACTTGATTGTTCCATCATCAAAACACACTTTGAGCTTTCATTTATAAACACATATAGTGCGTGAAAGAAGTTTGTGTAATTTTCAATTCTTAAACATCAAAGTGAGTGTTTGAGAGAGTGGAAAACCCTTGCGTTAAGAGGTTTGAGATAATCTCATATCATAGAAGTCGATTGACAGAAATCAATTGTAAAGATTTTAAAGCCTTAAGGTGTAAGGTTTGGATGATGAAATCTTCAAGTCCAGTGAGCTTCGACGCGTGAATATAGGTGGAGTTCGTCGAACCACGTAAAAATCACTTGTTCGATTCTCTTTCCCTCCTCTCTTTATATTTTGATTATTGATATTTATTTACTTATTATTTATTTAATTTTATTAGATATTTACATTAATTTTTGTTTTGATTACTTCATATTTTTAGAAACTCAATTCATCACCCACTTAGATTACATAGCTAGTATTTCATAAGGAAGCTAACTCGGTCGTTGATGATCTTGCTAAAATGGGTTTGTACTGCTCAAATCTTGCTTGGTAGGATGCTACTCCCTTGGCAGTTGCAGCTTTTATTTCACGCGATGCGTGTGGCTTTTCCCACATGTCGGTATTGTTGATGTTGATCATGCTACTCTTATTGTACGGTTTACGGCTGGCTGTTATCGATTTGTTTTGCGTGGCTTCTATATTTGATTACATGGCTGCTGATTTGAGGTTTCAGCTAGGGCTATCTGGTTTGCCAAAAGTACAGGATGGTGAGTTCTCGGCTTGGGATTGGAAAACAATGCAGACACGCGTTTGGTTCTCTTGGAACTGTTCAGGGGGATTAAGTTTTGTGCTATGGTCTTGAACCCTGAGAGAAGGGTGAGAGAAACGGCAGTTTGTGCTGCCGTTTCATCTCTCTCCTCTCAGTGTTTTATTATTAAAATACTTTTTTATTATTAAAAAGAAAGCGTGATGGGGACAATTAGCAATACTCGTTCAAGTGCATCGGTCATCACTATCCCTCTTCTAGAGTTTTTTAATCATTAAAAAGATCTCTTCAAAAAAAAATCATTAAAAAGATTAAAAAAAAATTTAAAAAAAACGCAGAAAACAACTAGCAGGACGCTCCTCTCCATCGCTCTCTCTCTCGACTTCTCCCACTCTCTCCTCCGGCTACCACTCATCCCCAAATTCAATTCCCATCAGAGTAATCCCCATCACGCCCACTACCGAGGTTGTTGAGTCCGCTGCCAAGGAAGAGCCCAACCGACACCCGTTTTATGGTCAGTGATCAAAGAAAATGATAAGTTTTTGTGTTTTGTTTTTGTGCATTCTCGGATGGAAAATGGTTGCTGTCGATCATTTTGGGTCCTACTTCCGGATCTAGACCAGGTTCTGGGAGAATTTCTGTAGAATTGCTTCCAGGAGTATTAAGCAAAATGCACTTTCCTTGTTTGCGTGAAGTGTGATGTTGGCTGTGGATGCCGGAGATGAGTAAAGGAGGAGTGCGAGTGAGGATAAGTAAAGGAGAGAAAATGAGCTTGAGTAAAGGAGAGGGTGATGCATGTCATCTCAGAGCAATTAAAGTGATCCCATCAGCTTTTCTACTTTTTTCTCTCCCCAGCAACTTTTCCCCTGTTTTTTTAACATTTTATATATTAAAAAATGTGTAGAACCTTGAGAGAGAGAGAGAGAGAGGGGCAAGACGGCAGCACAAGCTGCCGTTTCTCTCACTCCTCTCAGGGTTCTAGACACTAAGCATTTCTCATTATTTTTTAGCACCCTATCGGCACCCAAAAGAAAAGTAATATGAAAAATTGTGTAAATTAGACGGATTAAGTCCATAAAAGAAGCCCGTGGGCCAAAAAAAAATCCTTCAATTTTACAGGCCGACAATAAGAATCTCTTTAATTTTATGGAGATAAAAAGATAAATTATTAAAGCTCATAGCAAGTGAAACTTAAAGAGAAATTCTTAAAGCTCATTGCCTCAGAGCAAGCGAAACTTGATTCCCATCACTTGATTTTTTATTTTTTTTTTTATTACATGAGACTATTGTTCATATTACAATTCATATACATAAGACTACAACTGATATTTACAAATCAGACTATTACTGGGACCAACACACATCAATGCTAATGAAGCTCTGCCCAGATTTTTAACCCTCACTAATATTTGAGGGATGTCCTCACACTTGGGTAAGGAAGTAAACTTTCTTCACTCAATTTTTATTGAGGAAAAAATACCTCTATAATAATAGTGTGGGGTTCGAAATGCTGCCCTCCAACTTGGAGGAGGGCAGCCCTGAGTGGCTGTTTCCCATCACTTGATTGAAAATGCTTTTTAAGCTTTTTCGTAAATCTCAAAACGTACAGATAGATTCTGGGCGAAGAGTTTTCAGAATAAAGCATTTAATATTCTTAAATCTCATCTAAAGTATGTATGTATGTAAAAAAAACATGGAGCAGGCTCGTTTCGGTTTTGATTGCTAGGGAAAAAATCTAGAAGTATAAAACATATGCCACAAAGAAGATTTACCCTTTAATACGCCCCATCTGACTATCGCTCTTGTTTAAGTTTCTTTGCTAAATAAATAGCTCCCTACTGTTTCTTCACATTAAAGAACAAACCTCTCAAAAATTCTTTTGTGATAGATAAATTTATCCTTTCCTTTAAGGTTTGCTTGGTCTTTTTATTTTTTCTATCTTAATGTTTTTAATTATTCTTTGACGACGACGGGGAATGCTACTAATGGACTCTCAACTCGACCAAAAATAGATTTTAAGTGTATAAATTATTATAACACAGTTAAGGTACGCTCTGCTTTATCTCTGTGCCCCCGACTTTTTTTTCAATTTTTTTTTGTGGGTTTTGGGGACTAAATTGTTAGATTAAAATCAATGACAAGGCAATGAACTTAGTTTTCGGCCAGGAAATTTGAAGTGACAAAATAAAAATTTTTGTTAGGAACTCAAGTAGTTATGCCAATAAGGCAGGCTTACTATCTGTATTCTGTAGTGATTGTTGCTTAAGTGACGTTAAATGAGTAATTGATACCTAATTTTTAAATACAGTTATTTTATTATTTTTCTGTCAAATAAATTTTATTAATATTAAAATATTATCTAATGGATAAATAATATTAATATAATTTTGTTCAATATGCCAAAGAAAATAAAATTATACTGTTTTATATATTATATTATTTTACATCATATTTGTGATTATTAAAATTTTTTATTTAAAGTCAATTTTTGGATTCTTACAATAAAATGGTATGTGTAACAACTTATAAAATCAATAGGTTTTACATGATTATTTAAATAAACCATTGGATGTGGGTGGTTTTTTTTCACAATTATCTTATATTAAAGGGAAAAAGCAATCGGGTTTATTTAAATAGTCACATTGATCTCGTTTGGAATGTTTCACTCTTTGATGATAACAACAAAATTAATTTTAAACAATGTAATAAATAATAATATAATGTCTAAAATAATATTATTATACTCTTTACTTATTCCGAAAAATTAATTCTAATTTTTTTTTAATAAATGACCTTTAGAGCCAGGAGTTTTATCGCCAATAAATAGAACATATAACGAGGGGGTACAAAATTTTAATTAGTATCTAAGAATATGTATTAGCTCCGAATGTGATGATATTTTATGCTATGCAGACCAATGCATCCGTACAGTAAGATATTTAGTAACAGATTAAATGAGTGCTATTTTAACATTTAAAAAAGTGCGTAAAGTAATAAGTTGTTATTTTAAAGATGATTTATTAGACCACGTTCATAGTAAAAAGGTCTCAAATTTATTATTATTATTATTATTTGGTGTAAATAGCCACCCGTGGAGTTTCTTGTTAAATTCTCTTGTATGCATTAAGTATCTCTCAGCTCTCTTTAGCCAAATTCTCTTAAGAACCAAATATATTCCTTTTCAGTTATTCTAGCTTTCCTCCATTATCAGTATTTATTTACTTAATTAGTATGTCAAAATTTTTTAATTTTTTCTTCCTTAACTATGTAGTTTCCCGCAGGACAAAGAAAATAAATTTTAAAAAAAAATAATAAAGCCATGCAATCTTTTCCAGAGGAAGCAATAACTTTTTGGAACCAATGGCAAATACGATTATTGGTTTTACTTAGCCTTACTTTCCAGACAATCCTCAGCATATTTGGTTCCAGAAGAAAATTCACTGCAAAATTTTGGATACGAGCTCTTGTTTGGTCATCGTACTTGTCAGCAGATTGGGTGGCAACTGTTGCTCTTGGAAACCTTGCGAGGAGTGACACTGCTCGTGAAGACATATTTCCGAAGGCAAATGGCGAAATCCAGCTCCAGGCATTTTGGGCACCGTTTCTCCTGATCCACCTTGGCGGCCCTGATACCATCACAGCCTACGCTTTACAAGACAATGAGCTGTGGCTAAGGCATTTACTTTCGCTTGTTGTTCAAGTTGGGGTGGCAATTTATGTGTATGTACGATTCTGGAGCACCAGTGTGCTTACGTATACAGCCACTCCCATTTTTATTGTTGGAGCTTTTAAGTACGGAGAGAGAGTTTTCGTGCTTTATTCTTCAACCAAAGAGAGGTTAAAAAAATTCAATCTCTTACAAGTCATCCACAGGAGATGGATCGGAGAAATAAGAGAAACTAATCGCCGGCTTCTTGAAGTTTGCACTTTAATTGAGAACTGTGCACGTCTATTTACCGGCCAAGTTTTGGAGTATGGAGATCGACAAAATGACCGCATGATCTTACTAGGAGAAGAAGAAGAAAGGATAAAGGAAAAGTCAGCAGAAGAAATCTTCAAAATAACAGCAATTGAGCTGGGGTTCATGTACGATTTGCTCTACACCAAGGCAAAGATGATTTATTCTGGATTCGGAATCTCGGCACGCTGCTTTAGCTTATTATCCTCTGTTACTGCGTTAGTGTTCTTCTCAATCTTCATTCATAGTCCCGCGCACCCATTGGCCGACATCATCATCACTTACATATTGCTAATTTGTACTATTTTTACGGACCTATACGGATTCATGCTACATCTCTTCTCCGATTGGACGAAGTTTTATCTGTCCAAGCGCAGAAACGGAAGCCACCCTGATAGTAGTACTTATGATGCTACCTTCTTTTCTCATCCACTATTGGGCAATCACAAGCGGTGGTGCAGATCGATGGGACAGCTTAACTTACTAAGCTACTGCGTCAAAGACGAAATAACGACACCTTCTGCTGCAGTTGGTAAGTTACTTGCCATCAACAAAACTTTGGAGAATCAATGGTACGTGACTCAGGGCAGATGTGAGCAATGATTTGGAGAACCTGATCTTCAGAGAGCTGAAAGAGAAAATTACCTCAAATACAGAACCTGAAGAACAACTTGGTTCGACTGCAACGGGTCAAAGGACAATGGCTGGGAGAGGTTATTATGTGCTTGAACAAAGGTATAATACGTCATGGTTACTTAAATGCACAGCTTCAAGATCTTATGACTTTAACCTTCTTGCATGGCATATTGCAACGGACCTCTGTTACCGTGATGATCTCCACAAACTTTGCAATGGAAATGCTAATGCACTTCATCGGAGTTGCAAAATTAGCAAACGCTTGTCGGATTACATGTTGTATCTTCTACTAGTGTGTCCATCTCTGATGCCCGAAGACAATTTATTGGAGACAATATATATGGAGACCTGTCGCCAAATGGAGCATTTCTCCGGTCTGCTGGAGGAACCTCCTACAGTAATGACACCTGAAGAGATGCAAGAATGGACAAAGAAAATTGCATCTGCAAAAAAGCCTGGACTTTGGCTTAGCTACCATTTGCAGTCGCTGCAATCAAACCAAGATTGGAATAACGGTAGAAAATGGGAAATGATAAGCGAAGTATGGGTTGATATGTTGGCACATGCAGCATCTCACGGCACGTGGAATGAGCATGGCCAGCACCTTAGAAAAGGTGGGGAGCTACTAACTCATGTTCGCCTTCTTGTGGCACATCTTGGCTTAATTCCAGATTATCAATACTTACCGCAGTAAGAATTTTCCTCTCTCCTTATAAATTCAATCCATTAGAAGTACATTTTTTAAATTAATTAATTCATATAATACCAAGTGTCCGCAACATAATCCAAACAATTCTGGATTTTTTTTATTCTTTATGAGATTATATTGTTTTTGTCCTTGGGAAGAGATGATTTAATTTGGTGTTTTTCGGATTGAATAGAAGAATAAAAATATAATAATAATCATCATTTTTTTATCTTTTATTATGAATTGATATTGTTAATCGGTCAATTTTTTAATTGTCAAAATAACATTTGATGTGATTATCCTACTAACCCATATCCCTCTTTCTCTTCCAAAATATTCTTCCGGGTCTCATTCTCCTGCTTCTAATCTGTTCGCTTTATTTATTTATTTATTTATTTTAAAGGTATCATTGCAAATGAATGTTGATACTTCTCTTTCGCCCATGAAAATTGTCATATTCAAATTGATTTTAGGCTCTCACAAATTAGAGGAATAAAACACACTATGCAAAAATGATTATGAAGATTTTTTTTTTGCCAATCATGAATGCCATAAAAAAAATTTTTCCTTCAAATATTTAAAAAGATAATTAACATATGTCCCAACTCAAATACCATAAAGAAGATGCATATTTCAAAAAGTATATAATTGATATCAATGAATAATTTAAATAAAAAAATAAAATTGATTGGAAAAATTTCATAACATCAATTGATCAATAATATTTTTTAAAAAGAAATTGAAAACTCAGCGCATCGTTGGATTTTAATCCATTTAAAAAACCTTGGCTATATCAATGTGGTGTGTGTGACTTGTGGCTGCTTGAAATAATCAGCTTAATTCAACTCTTCATTCTCAAAACTTGTTTAACCTAGCCAAAACAAAAACCTACGGTGGCTAGTTACCCATTGGTTCAGGAAAGTTGTTCTTCTTCTTCTCCCAATACACAAGAATTTGTTGGATGTCCACTTGTTAGCAGCCAATCATTTTCTGGATTTGCTCAGATTCTGTTTTCAGTCATCTGAATTGTGTGTTTAATGTCAAGTTTGTATTAGAGTCAAGCAAAGCCTGGGTCAATGTTATATTAAATATAACTTATATCATCTAATAGCATCTAAAAATTTAAGTTTTGTTTTATTATCAATATGTTTGGAGTTATTTGACTGCAAATGTAAGTTACATAACCACATACAATCTACCAAACCTCAAATTCAATAATGGGATCCGGGAAATTCCATTTCTTATACTCTATGTGCAAACGGACATTTTGTTCAGAAATCATACGTCCATGCGGACAAGTGGGGTGACTTAATTTGCCACTCCGCTCCTCGTCTAAGGGCTTTTAAATATTTTTCTCACAGAGTAAGCTAGACATTCTTAAACCTCATAGCAAGTAAAACTTGATTCCCATCAGTTGATGAAATGCTTTAAGCTTTTCTGTGGATCTCAAAATGTTCAAATATGTTGACGCCGTAAATTTCGGGTGAAGAGTTTTAAGAATAAAGCATTGAATATTCTTAAACCTCATCTAAAGCTACGTATTAAGAATAAAGCTAGTATTGAATATTCCTAAACCTCCTCTAAAGTAAGTAATAAGAAAAAAGCTACCATGGAATAAATTTGCTTAAACAACTGCATAGATCCTTTAATTTCATAAATGATTATACATATGCTTTTTTTAATTCTTAAAGCTCATCTAATCTTGATTTGAGAATAGACAATGTGTGTGCAGGGTGTCAAGGTGTCAATATGGCAAGTCTCACCAACTCTCATATGAGGAGTCGAAGTTCAGAGCAGAAGAACCATTAGAGCTAATACACTCTGACGTGTTTGGGCCAGTCAAGCAACCTTCTATCAGTGGCATGCGATGCATGCTCACATTCGTCAATGACTTCTCTAGGTATGTATGGGGTCTTCTTTATGAAAGAAAATTTTGATACTTGTTTAAAGTTTAAAGAGTTTGGAGACATAGCTAAAGGAGAAGTAGGGAAGAAGGTTTGCTGTTTATGAACAGATAATGGAGGAAAATACATCGCATGAGTTCTCTTAGTATCTTCAAGACTATAAGATATGACATTAGTTTATTTGTGCCAATACACCACAACAGAATGGCATAACGGAACCAAAAAAACCAGCATCTAGTAGAGACCTATTGGAGTACGATACATGCGAATAATATACTACGGAGGTTTTATCATTTATCTATTTAGAAGAGGGAAGTAGAAGAGGGAATTCTTGTCGGACATGTCGCTTATCTTGAGTATGAAGGTAGTGAACTCGTTGATGTAGTCACTAATGCTACCCGATAGCTTGAGGCGACATAGGCGTGCTCGCACTTCCTTTTTCGCATTGCTTGGGGCAAATTGCTTTCGGAGTTCTTACTTGAAGTCGGCCCAAGTATCGATGTTGCAAATGCCTTTGCCCATCTCGCCATGTTTCCAACGCCACCATAGTTATGCAGCGCCTCTAAGATAGGTGGGTGTTGTATCCACTTTCGACGCCTCATCTTGCACACCCATGGCATCGAAGTATTGGTTTAGCCCGAAAAGAAAATTGTCCACGACGGTGGCATTGCGTGTATCGTCATAAGTGTCGAGCTTCGGCACGTCAATGCATCGCACGTCACTCGTACATGTGGAAGCTGGACTAGCGAATAGTGTGCACTTGTGCCATGCCCAATCCGAGCGGACTTCCTCCACTTTCGTACGGACAATGCGTAGTTCATCTTGAACAAAGCTACGAAGTTTTAGCAACTCATCATGAAAAGATCGAACCTCACCTCGAACAGTGTTCACTTGATCTTGGATGAGGGCTTTTTTTGCCACCGTGAACTGGGCGTATTCTCCCTCAAGACCGTCCACTCTTTCCTCTAGTCCCTCGAGGCTCTCTTGAGCGGCGGACAATGCGATTTCGAGAGTGGCTACCCGAGGCTCCAACGCATCAACGGATGGGGCCTTGGACTTGCCACGAGTCTTGCCTTGGGCGTGATCTCCATCACGGTCGTGGCTTGGTTCCGGGGGAACATCCACACCAATAATGCCCTCTTATGTTGAAGGGTTGGGCGTTGCTCGTGAGCTAATTTACGTGGGTACAAACCTTTGCTCTGATACCACTTGTCACAGGATGAGTGTTTTGCGCAACGAACCCGTGCGGCACTTAGACAACCTTTGCCGATTGTTGCTAAGTAAGCCTTGACCTTTTCGACTAGCTAAGCCTTAGAGGTTTTCGAAGAGCTAAAGAGAAGAGAGCAATGGAGCCGAATAAGAAAACTTGTATTGCTTGAAAAAAAGATTACAAGAGAGAGTTTACAATGCTTGAGTTGCTTACTCTAAGCTTGTTGCTCAAATGCTAAATGCCATACCCTATTTACAGGAGAGGCTTGCCAAGCTCTTGAAATTCTAGAGAATTCTACCACACACCTAGAATTCTAGATATTTACATGTGCTGGAAATGTGTGGAGTATTCTAGAGTATTTACAAGCTCAAATGTGCTAGAGTTGCCTAGAATTTTTTGGAATCGGGCAAAGCTAGCACTCTTGGCCTTGTCTTGGGCTCTCTAGCCCGAAATGTTAGGCAATTAGGCTAGTAACTTGGGCGGTCCATAACATTACGCTTTAGAAGACAATGAGCTCGGGCTGAGACAATTTCCTTCGCTTATTACTCAAGGTCTTGGGGCCATTATTGTGTATCTACGATTCTAGAGAACCGATATGCTTACATTTACTGCCACTCCAATTTTGGTTGCTAGAACTATTAAGTACGCAGAGAGGGCTATCGTACTTTATTCTTCAAGCAAAGCGAATTGCAAAAAATTCTTCCTGAAAGATCTTTTCCCTCCTATTCAGAACCATACAGACATCCTGAATTTTTTTGTCGTACCATCTAACTCCACAAATCGTCATGGTCTCCCAAATCCTTTTGATGTTGTTTGCTACATACTTTAAAATTGTGCACGTTTTATTTCCAGCAAAATTCTGGACGATCAAGAAGAACGGGCGAGCCTTCAAATCTTCGGAAGAATGTCGGAGAAAGATTGCTTCAATTTAGTAGCATTTGAGTTGGGGTTCATGTACGATTTGCTCTACACAAAGGCAAAAATTATTTATTCTGTATTCGGAATCTCGGCGTGCTGCTTTAGCTTCTTATCCTCTGTTATAGCATTAGTGCTCTTCTCAATCTTCATTGATATTCCAGCATACCCATTGGTTGACATCATCATCACTTACTGCTAATTGGTGCTATTTTAACGGACATGTACGGATTCATCCTCCATCTCTTCTCTGATTGGACAGAGTTCACGCTGGAAAGGAAACGGTACACTGATAGTAATCTCACTGATATTTTTGGTGCTACCTTTTATTCTCATCCACTCTTGGGCAATCACAAGAGGTGGAGCAGATCGATGGGACAGCTTAACTTAATAAGCTATTGCGTCAAAGACGAGACGATAACGGCCAAATCTGCTGCAGTTGGTAAGTTACTTGCGACCATCAAAACTTTAGTTAATTTGGAGAATCAATGGTACGTGACTTGGCAGACGTCAGTGATGAGTTGGAGGAACTGATCTGCAGAGAGCTAAAAGAGAAAGTTGCCAATTATACAAGACCTGAACCATTTTGTTCGACTGCAGAAGATCTAAGTATAATGACTGGGAAAGTAGATTATGTGCTTGAAAAAAGGTACGGCCTTGATCTTACGACGTGGTTAATAGCTTCAGAACGTTACGGCTATAGCCTCCTTACTTGGCATATTATATGTTGTATCTTCTAGTAGTATGTCCATCTCTGATGCTTGAAGAGAATTTTATGGACTCAGGATATACAATTACCTATCAAGATATCATCGACGATTACGGTGCTTGGCCCCTGATAAGCCCGTTGGATAAGGTGACCCAGGTGCCTAAGGTAATTTAAAGTTGAAAACAGAGTTGTTTTCTGGAAATTTTTTTTTTTTTGCTTTGAATTCATTTTCTTTTACATTTCTGATTTTTTTTTTTTGGCTTAAATTCAATCCATCTAGAATTCTACATTTACAAAGAACATAGAAAGCACTAGAGGTATAATGTTAATTATGTTTTTAATTTTTAATTTTAATTATTTGCTCACGCAACCATTGAAGTTCGAAGCACAAACGAAGTTCTACAAATGTGACTCCTTATACCACAGGAGCGAAACCTTGGCTTCAACTTTGTTTTAGATTTCTCAAATTTTGCTTTAGATTTCTCAAATTCTTAAAACAAATCGAGCGCAACTACCTTCCAACTTCTCATCAATATCCCAGCTAGCTAGATTACTAATTACTTTTCATGTTTTAACAGAGTAAAAGTATTTAGGAATGGCAAAAATCCTCATAGGGATGGGTACCATTGGGGATTTCCCTATTTGGGGAGGGTATGGAGATAATTTTATACTCAATTTCTTATTCGGGGAAGGGACGGGGATGAAGTGGAATCCACATCCCGTACCCATTTTCTCATTTTCTTGTATTAATTTTTAATTTTGATTTTATTTTTTACAATTATTAATAAAAGAATAATGAAATTTAAATTATAAAATATTAAATATTAGTATAAATAATAAATATTAAAATATTTATACAAATCTATTATTAAAATTTTGAGCTTATTTAACAAGTTGTAGTCATAAATTATATTCGACCAGACCTTATTCTAAAGGTCATGGCCCAAAACTATTTTAGATTATGAGTCATATCGCATATATTATTTTTATTATTTTAGATTTGAAATCCGATGCTATCTTTCAATTTGTCACATTCCTTGAGTAAGAACAGGAGAAGCAATGGGGTATAAGAGTAAATATTTTTATTAAAAAATATTAATTTCAGTATCTATACCCATTTTATTTATTTCATTATTGATATAAAAATAATTTCTTTTTTATTATAGGATTATGAAGATTGACGAAGATAATTATTCTGATGATTTGTATTTTGTAGTGTGATTTTTATAATGGATTAATGTTAATGTACGATAATAATGATATACTGTCAAACCTTACTTTTGTTTAAATTTTTATTTTAATGTGATTAAATCAAGTTCAGAAATTAAAAACATATCAGTTATTTGAGGATCAGGGATCCCCTCTTATTATTCGAGGAGGGAATGTGAATCACCTCAAGCAATTCTGATGGGGACGGGGAGGGGATGGAGTTATATGGAGAATATCGGGGATGGATGCGAGGATGTCGGTCCCCTCTCCACCCCTCCCCTACCCTCCCTATTGCCATCCCTAAAATTATTGAAGCTCTTCGGCATTTGTTGAGGACAGAGAGTCAAAAGTTCATGGAAAACCCTCAATCAGCTTCAAAACCTGGACGTCAGCTTGGCAAGCAATTGTAGGAGCAGGAATCAGAAATAGATTGGAGCAACGGAAGAAAGTGGGAAATGATAAGTGAAGTGTGGGTTGAAATGTTGGCGTATGCAACATCTCACTGTACATGGAATGAGCACTGTCAGCACCTTAGAAACGGTGGAGAGCTGCTAACTCATGTTCGCCTTCTGATGGCTCATCTTGGCTTAAGTTCACAATATGATAAACACGGGATTTATCGTGATGTTTTGAATATGGAATTTGGAAAGTCTGTACTAAATGAATAATAAGGAATTTGTATTTATCGTTGTTAACATAGATCCTTATTTGTTAAATATATGAAATTTGAAATTTTATTAATTTTAGACTTTTTTCTAAATTTGCTTGTTTGTTTTTTAAATTATGTCTGACTTTAGACATTTTGCATTTGAATAAAAAAATAATTTTTTGTAATTTTTATCTAAACAGCAAAACGTTTGAATGGGAAGCAAATACTCTATTTTTAAAATATATTTATTTTATAAATAATAAAACCCAATCCTTTTATTTGTTTTGAATTATAAGGACAAATGTCAACTAACTATATTAAAATATATTTATTTTATAAATAATAATACTCAATTCTATTATTTGTTTTGATTTATAAGGATATAAATGTCAAATAACCATGTTTTAAATTTTTTTTATTTATAAAAACAAACAATATATCCCTTATATTCAAAAATTAGAAAAAGAAAAACAAATAAGTTATTTAGATATTTATATTTAAATTCATTTAAACTTCAGTTAAATTTAGATCTATTCCGATTTCCAACCAAAAAATAAAACTTTTACTATTGTAGTTTTTTAATTTATTTATGTTTTTTAATTTTCCTTAATTAACCTTTTTCTATTCGACAAGATTTTGAGTTATCTTATTATTCTGATTTCCTAATTGATATTTTTTCCCATCAATCATGGACTAACAAGTGATTTCGACTTTAACATAAGAAGTCATTCTCTAGTGAGAATGCCATTAAATCACACAAAATATATTTTTTTAATACATAGGATATTGGATTTTTTTTTTAGTGCACTGAAATTTATAATTTTTTCATATTTAGTGGTACATCATTTTATTAATACGAAAGTATTTTTATTAGAAAATTATTCAATTTATGAAAAACCATATTTTTCAATTTTTGAGAGGATAGAGTTTGTTGATTTTTTTCCTCTGAAGATTTAGTTTGACTAATATATTCTTTATTTTATTTATTAAGTTTATTTTATTTCTCTCATAACATAACCTTAAAATTATTGTCTTCCTTTCCCCAAAAAAAAAAAAAATCTTTCTTTAGATTTTTAAATCATTATCTTTAAAACTCAGTAAAAATTATTTCTTAATCTGGTACAGCTTAGGCCAAAATTTTGAATCCCTATTGAGATTTTTTTCTTTTTAGTCAACCCTAATCATAAAAAAAAAAAAAAGATTTATCTAACACAACTCGAGAAATTAATTTAAAATTGTTAAATTTTTAAGCAAATTTTACTCATTTCACATTAGCAAAACTCAAGCCACGAGTCTGTTTCAAACGAAATATACTCCTAAAATTACAAAATTAGATTTCTTTTTCCTTTCAATAACTGAGTAGGGAAAATAAACACCACCCCCCCAACCCCACCACCACACCTCATGTATTCGATTCTTTTCGTGGGTCAAACTTTAATGTTGATACGTTGAGATATGAACCCTTTCTCGTGGAACCATTCTCAACCCAAAATTTGATCCGACTAGAATTGAACCCACTCGATTCGGGGGTTAAAGATGAGAAGCACGAAGATATTTTGGTTTTAAAGAAAAGTTAAAAGAAATAGTGTCGATTCGTATTGTATTTTTGAACTCATATGACCTATAACAATCTGGCCAAATTTGACCATTTTAATGAATTGTATTAATTTTTTTATTTAAAAAAAAAAAGAATTAAGCTAGTTTGTGTCAGTAAGGGCATTTTAGTAACTTTAAATGAATTTTAGGATAATCGTGAAGGAAAAATACGGATCAAAGCATTTTTATGTAATAATCCACTCTTGGCGCCAAAAATGGAAAAAACTATAAATTAGGAGCATATCCAGTACAAATCCCTAAAACAGTACAGAACATAACAGAAGGTCAACCTGTTCACCATTTCAATTTTAAAGAAGATAAGAGATTTTCTTCTCTGTAATCAATGAAAAAATGGACGTGTTCAATCGGGTTCTTCAAATTCTTGCTCACGTTTCTCCTCAGCGTGTCAGGTGCTCAGGCTAAAGAGTGTACAAACGCTTATCCTGAATTAGCATCACATACATTCAGAAGCAACCTCTTGTCGTCCAAAAATGAATCATATATAAAACAGATTCACTCTCATAATGATCATCTGACGCCGTCGGATGACTCGGCGTGGCTGAGTTTGATGCCGAGGAAGATCCTGAGAGAGGAGGAACAGGATGAGTTGTTCAGCTGGGCGATGCTGTACAGGAAGATTAAGAATCCAGGTCAGTTTAAAGTGACTGAACGATCTGGAGAGTTTCTGAAGGAAGTATCACTGCATGATGTTCGGTTGGGTTCTGATTCGATGCATTGGCGTGCACAGCAAACGAACTTGGAGTATCTGTTGATGCTTGATGTTGATAAATTGGTATGGAATTTTCGAAAAAATGGCCGTTTGCTGGCGCCGGGAGAGCCATACGGCGGCTGGGAGGAACCATCCTGCGAGCTCCGTGGCCATTTTGTTGGTACAATTGCATTTTGCCTTCATTTCAATGGAGTGTTTACAGTTTTGTAGCCCAGATGCCCTCTCGCTAGCAATGTGGGATGTCATAGATTCTTCAGATATTTATGGATTGGAAAACTTGTTTTAACTAAAGAATATAATCTTTTTAAAAAAAAAAAAAAACTAAAGAATATAATCTTGTTTAAGTGTCTTCATTAAAAAAAATGGGTATAATGTACTAATTTAAGTTGATGTTTGGTGATAAAAATGAAATTTTTTACCTACTTTCTTGTATTTTGATCAAAGCCAATAAAGAGAAATCACTAATTTTATGAAGAAAATAAAAATTTGGGTGAAATTAAATATTTCTTTTTGGGAAAAATTAGACTTAGAGGTTGTTTGTTAAATGTCTGAAGTCTGAAATTTTATTAATTTCAGCCATTTTCTAAAATATGTTTGTTTGTTTTTTGGAACTTATGTCTGATTTTCAGACATTTACGTCTGAATAGAAAAAGTAAACTTTTGTGACTTTTATCTGAATGAAAAAAGGTCTGAATGACAACTAAATATTATATTCCAAAAATATCTATGTAAAATAATTTATTTCCTAAACTATAAAATCTAATCTTCCTTTTTTGTTTCAATTTATAAGGACATAAATGTCAAATAACCAAATTTAAGATATTTTTTATTGTAAAAACAAACGAGATGCCACTTAAATTCAGATATTTAAAAAAGAAAAACAAACATGTCATTTAAATTTTCGTATTCAGACCCATTCAGACTTTAGAAAAATTCAGACCCATTTAAATTTCAGACAAAAAAACAAACACTACCTTAGTGGGGGCAGCTGCCCCCGCTGTGGCTCAACCACTGGTGTTAATTCATTGGGTATGCTAGCAAATGATTCTTAACGTTTATATTTTGGCTTCTTGAAGGGCATTACTTAAGTGCATCGGCATTAATGTGGGCAAGCACTCACAATGAAAGTCTCAAAGAGAAAATGTCTGCTGTTGTCTCTGCTCTGTCAGCTTGCCAGAAAGAAATCGGTTCGGGGTATCTATCTGCTTTCCCAACTGAACAATTTGATCGCCTTGAAGCTCTAATTCCTGTCTGGGCTCCATATTATACAATTCACAAGGTGACTATGTTTTGTTTCTATATTAAAGCCTTGGCATTTGCTTGAAACTTATTCTATTTCACTTGCAGATCTTGGCAGGCTTACTGGATCAGTATACATATGCGGATAACGCTGAAGCACTGAGGATGACAACATGGATGGTTGAGTATTTCTACAATCGAGTGCAGAACGTGATAAAAAAGTACAGTATTGAAAGGCACTGGCAGACACTTAATGAAGAAGCTGGCGGCATGAATGATGTGCTGTACAAATTATTTAGCATAACGGTAGGTAATCCTAATTTTTCCAGTTAATTGGTTTTGTAATCTTGGTGGCATTTGATTCAATTATGGTACTTTCCGAATGTACAATTGATCATGCATTTATGTACTATTGTTAAGTTTTCCTTCTAAAATGACTTATTTCATTTTTCCCAGCAAGATCCAAAGCACTTAATGTTGGCTCATCTCTTTGACAAACCATGCTTTCTGGGTTTACTTGCACTACAGGTAACTGACATCATTTTGCTGTTTATTGGCTCTTACATTTCATTTTACCAGTGCCAAAAAAATTGAAGAAAAGAAAAAAATATGTTGTCCTATTTGATTTTTCCAACTGACTAAAATTGGGATTTGTTCCTCATTCTTGATTTTAATTCGTATAAATTATTTATTGTGCTTGTAGGCTGATGACATTTCTGGTTTTCATTCAAATACACATATCCCTATTGTTATTGGATCTCAAATGCGATATGAAGTAACGGGAGATCAACTTCACAAGGTAAATTGCATAACATAAGTACATACTCAATAGAAACTATATCTATTGACTATAAGACAGTAATTTTTCCTTTTTGATGATATTTGAATTATGCTTGTAAGAGTGTCCTTGGGAAAATTTTAATCTTTGAATCATCTAATCTTGGTGTGGATTACCAGACGATATCGATGTTCTTCATGGATATTGTTAACTCTTCTCATACCTATGCAACAGGAGGAACATCAGTTGGAGAGTTCTGGTACTAATATTGGGCACTTCAATTTCAAATTCTTGTTCATTCTTGCTTCTGCTTGAAGTCCATGTTTTATCTGAAATTTTATCATTTTGTAGTTTAATGTCTTTATCTGATTGCTGGTAGTGTGCTGCTCCATTTCTGATTCCGTATTGTTCTTAATTCTCGTCTTTACGAATGAGAAGGTCAGACCCGAAGCGACTGGCAAGCACTCTGGATTCAAACACTGAAGAATCATGCACAACTTATAACATGTTAAAGGTATGATAGATAAAATTGCAAGCTTTATAGATCTAGTTATGCACTGAGAACATATCATGGAAACGGATGTTTTTATATTTCTATCAGCATACCTTTTTACAAATTTTTGCTTATAATTATACATGTATCAATTATGTACAACCGTGTTGAAACTGATCTACTAGGCACAAGTTCATCAACCTGTAACCTTATGTCCTTACAAGGAAAGATTACACTACATTTCCTTTTCATCAAGTGTCCTTGTTCTCATCCAGCATACGCTGAATTGTCACTGGTTATTCTTGTTGTCAAGACGAGATTATTGTCTATTTCCCTCCCAGCAGCAGTGTTTGAATTTCTAACTGATTTTATCGAACACCTTAACCTTACAGTTGTTTTCTTCAATGAGTTATATTCATTGCAAGCAAATTCCCTTGAAATTGATAATGGGTTTTCTACTGTATTCCCTCATATAGTTGATTATATATGAATTCTTAGGGGCATTAATGTTTGCATGTGGTAAAATCTTGATTTGGACACCACAAACCGTTGTTTAGCACCTACACATTGTATTGAACCTCACTTCTGGATTCTGCATATGTGGACATCTACAAAATGCAGATTGATTAATCCGATGATAAAACAGAGCAATACAATGCTGCTTTTCATCAAAACAGTGTGGTTTTGCTCCCACATTATGTTAAAGAGCAGACATATGTGCCTGAGAATTTCTTTATGCATCGTGTTAATGTGCATCTTAAGGGAGCATATTATTAAAGAAGATTACTGGCATTTGTCATCTTATTGATGGCTGAAAATTACAGTAATCAACTAGAATCCAATTGCATATTATGCTTTTAAATAATTTCCAGTACATCACAGCCAATAATGGACTGACATTGATGGCTGAAAATTTGTTATCTTATTCCTATACTTTCCCGGAAAATAACATTTCAATTTTGGTCTATACCAGCATAAATTCTTCCAATTTTCATTTCATATTTATCTGAATATTGTAGGTCTCTCGTCATCTGTTTAGATGGACAAAAGAAATTGCATATGCAGACTATTATGAGCGTTCCCTAACAAATGGTGTTCTAGGCATCCAACGAGGAACTGAGCCTGGAGTGATGATTTATCTGCTTCCTCTAGCCCCCGGAAGTTCCAAAGAAAGAAGTTATCATCATTGGGGAACACCATTTGATTCATTTTGGTGCTGTTATGGCACAGGTCTAAGATTCAGGGCCGATTTAACAAGTCTCATTAGTTTGCTTTCTTAGATTTAGTAATATAATAGATTTTATTCTCACTGGCCGTATAGGAATTGAATCATTCTCAAAGTTGGGAGATTCCATATATTTTGAGGAGGAAGGGAAATATCCTGGTCTGTACATCATCCAGTATATATCAAGCAGACTTGATTGGAAATCCGGACAGATTGTTGTGAATCAGAAAGTTGATCCTGTTGTCTCTTGGGATCCTTATCTTCGTGTCATATTGACCTTTTCTTCAAAGGTAGCGGCTGTTAAAGTTATTAATTTACTTACAACATTGTATTAACAAATTTGAAATTAGTACTTAACCTGAATTTGATGTATGCAGGGGTCAGGCCTAACAACTTCCTTGAATTTGCGAATACCAACTTGGACGAGTTCAAATGGAGCGAAGGCAACATTAAATGGCCAGGATTTGCCTCTACCATCTCCAGGTCAGAATACAATTATAATCTCTTAGATTGCTTTATTCTTTTTCGTCTTTTAAGAGGATAAGTAACTATCAGACATAATCCTGATGCAGGCAATTTTCTATCCATCACTAAAACATGGAGCTCGGATGACAAATTAACCATTCAGCTGCCTCTCACTCTGAGGACAGAGGCTATTCAAGGTACTTTCAAGTGAAGTTATTGTTTACTATTTTATTTCTTTATTTTTCAATGTAACATCTATGACAAATTTTAATTTATTTCGCAGATGATCGGCCTGAGTATGCTTCTATTCAGGCAATTATTTATGGTCCTTATGTGCTTGCGGGTCATAGCGATGGAGACTGGGACATAACTGAGGCTGGTACATCACTTTCAGATTGGATAACTCCAATTCCTGCCTCGTACAATTCTCAGCTTATTACTTTCACCCAAGAATACGGAAACACAAAATTTGTTATAACAAACTCAAACCAATCAATCACAATGGAAAAATTTCCTAAATCTGGAACTGATGCTGCTCTTCATGCCACATTCAGACTCATCTTGAAGGATTCATTTGCCTCTGAATTTTCATCACTCAATGATTTTATTGGCAAATCAGTTATGCTAGAGCCATTTGATTCTCCGGGAATGCTTGTAATTCAGCATGGAACTGACGACGAACTTGTTGTCACAGATTCTTTTATCGCTCAAGGCTCTTGTGTTTTTCATCTGGTTGCCGGATTGGATAGAGGGAACAGAACAGTATCTTTGGAGTCAGAAACCTACAAAGGCTGCTTTGTGTATACTGAATCGGGTGAAAGCACGAAACTGGGTTGCATTTCACAGTCAACAGAGGCTGGATTTAACCATGCAGCCAGCTTTGTAATAGAAAAAGGATTGAGTGAGTATCATCCCATCAGCTTCGTGGCAAAAGGAGCAAATAGGAACTTTCTTCTGGCTCCATTGCTGAGCTTAAGAGATGAATCTTACACTGTTTATTTCGACTTTCAATCTTGAAAATCAAACAGAACAGACATCTTTTGTTTTTCCCAGATGGTGATAGCATTTGGTATCTGTATATATTCCTCAATAATGGCTGACAAATACAGCGAAAAAGAATCCCAGCTACTCTTGTAAATATTCTCTTTTAAGTGGAATGATCACAATCAATCTAGTCTGAATTTAAAATGATATTTTTAGTTTTTTAGGGGAATTATTTTTGCTACAAACTTAAATCTGTTTACTCATTCAATTTTTTTTTTCAATTTACTTTCTTTATTCATATACATGTTATATAAAAAAAATATAAAAACCCTTCCATGAAATAGAGAATATTGGTATGGAGTAACAGTGGTCGATTCATTTATGCGTGGTAATTTTGAAACAGAAAATAAAGGTATAATCAGTCATAGATGTACTGTTAAAGTCTTCAGTTATTTCTTTGACGCTTTTGCTCGCTCTTTTACTGTGACTCAGTGATTGTATATTTGTATATTAAACATGAGATACGTAATTTGTATTTCAAATGATGTGTTACCAATAAAATTTTATTATTTAAATAAGAATTTACTATTTAAATAAGATTTAATAACTAATATCACTTAGGTAAGAAAATGAGACAAATAATAAGTTTGTTCGTATTATCTATTTAATTTTTTTTGAACATTTATTTACATGATTTTATTACTTTATTAGCAAAAGTAACAAAACAACTAAGAACATAATCCTTTGTTCTTATCTAATATGCAATTTAGTTGACGGGTGAGAGAGCCGTCAAATAATTTTATCTTAAATAAATATTTTCCAAGTCCCTTTCAAAACACCCACAATAACCATGAAGTGTAATGATAATAACAATATAAATGATAACAATAAAAAACAATGAACCAAAAAAAATAATAATAATTGAATGCCTCTTGTTGAAAATAAAATAGTAGGGCAAGGATTTTTTTTTTTTAAGTTTTTTCTTTCTCGCCTAGTCTCTCTCATAATTTTATGAGTGGGTAAGAATGAATTTTGAATTTTTATGTTGACAATCAAACTAACTTTTTCATTTTATTTATAATTAAGCTGGTCTTGTTAAATAAGATTTGAAAAACTAAGAGTGATTAGGAGAGAAATATAATTTTAATCCTTGGTATTGGTCATTCATTCACGCTTATAAATATAGGTTGACAAAAAGATCCGAACTTGGTTTGACTTGTGTGTTACATACCAAAATTAGGCTTCAAGCAAAAGCCCGGCCTAGGTTTGAAGCCCAGATATAAATTAAAAAAAAAAAATTATCTACCGTCCACCTATTTTTTCACCGTTTTTTAAAAATACACAAATTTTTTTTTGAATCCACCTGAAATTATATTTCTTTTAACTTTTCTACTTTCGTTTGGAGACCATTATAATTTTGCTAACATCATACGGATAAAATCATCATTTCACAACGACACAGTGGTGGATATGTGTAAAATAATATAACTTCAAGTGAAGTTCAGCAAAAAAAAAATTAAGAATTGTGTATTTCTAAAAAATTATGAAAAAAACGAGTGGTCCGTGAATAAAATATCTTTTATATTTGAGGATAAAAAAGTCATTTAAATAATCTTCCGTTAGTTTTCTTAACGGTTTCCAAACGAAAGTGGAAAAGTAAAAAGAAATGTAACTTCAGGTGGATTCCAGCTTAAAAAAAAGAATTGTGTATTTTTGAAAAAGTTAAAAAAAAATAATGGACGGTGGATAATTTTCTATTTAAAAATAAAAATTTAGAGCAATACTTTTGACACCCTTTTAAAACTCTTCATAAAATTTGGTTTTAATTAAAATTACCTAAATAGTCAAATGAATTCAATCTAACATTGAAATAAATTATTCTTTTAATAGAATTTGGGACGAAGCTATCGTGCCCTGGGTGCACGGTTAGGGATGGCAATGAGGAGGGAAGGGGAGGGGAGGGGAGGGGAGGGGACTGACATCCCCGCGCCCATCCCTGATATTCTCTATTTATCCTCATCCCCTCCCCGTCCCCATCAGAATTACTTGAAGGGACCTCCGTCCCCTCCCCGAATAATAAGAGGGGATCACCGATCCCCGAATAACTGATACGTTTTCAAATTTTGAACTTGATTTAATCATATTAAAATAAAAATTTAAACAAAAGTAAGGTTTGACAATATATTTTATACTAATAATAATCCATTACAAAAATCACACTACAAAATACAAATCATTAGAATAATTATCTTTGTTAATCTTCATAATTCTATAATAAAAAGAAATTACTTTTATATCAATAATGAAATAAATGAAATGGGTATAGATACTGAAATTAATATTTTTAATAAAAACATTTACTCTTACACCTCATGCTCCTCCCGTTCTTCCTCAAGAAATGTGATAAATTGAAAGATAGCATTAGGTTTCAAATCTAAAACAATAAAAAAATAATATAAGCAATATGATTCATAATCTAAAATAATTTTGGGTCAGAATCTTTAGAATAAGGTTTGGTCGAGTAGTAATTTAGGATTATAACTTGTTAAGTAAGCTCGAAATTTTTATAACAGATTTAATATTTTATAATTTAAATTTCATTATTCATTTATTAATAATTTTAAAAAATAAAATCAAAATTAAAAATTAATACAAGGAAATGGGGAAATGGGTAGAGGATAGGGATTCCACCTCATCCGGTCTCTTCCCCGAATAAGAAATTGGGTAAAAAATTATCTCCGTCCCTTGCCCGAATAAAAAATTGGGTATAAAATCGTCCACATACCCTCCCCAAATGGGGAAAATCCCCAAGGGTCCCCGTCCCCATGGGGATTTTTGCCATCCCTATGCATGGTAACCCTGTTTTTAATAAATCACTTTTGCACGATAGTTGAACCCCATAATTTGTAGACCATCTCATCTCATAACTTGTAGTTATATTTTAAATTCTAATTAAAAAATATTCTTTGAGAAACTTATAAGAATTTATAGTTATGGAGAAAAAAATTATATAATAAAACAAAACAAATTTAAGATTTTGTGATTTTTATGAATTGTATAAATAAAAACATTAAAATTAATGTTCTTTTTATGGTAAAATTTTATTGAAAGATATGAATTGTAATTTAAAAATTTATATTTAATCAATTAAGCTAGGGGCATTTTAGGAATAAAATTCAGAAAGGAGTGGTATAAGAATTTTAGAGAGGTGTTAAAAGCTCCAGTCAAAAATATGATATTTTTTAATGTACGAGAATAAAAAAAAAAGAGATGGGTTGAGAAGTTGGAAAAAGAAAATAAACATATAATTAATTGTAAACGTTTGTTCATATTTATCTTAACGTAGGTAAGAAAATAAGAAAAATAAAAAGTTTTTTCATATTTATCTATTTAATTTTTTTTAAACGTTTTATCACATGATTTTTATCTCTTTATCAACAAAAATAAGAAAGCAAAACAATTAATAATATATCTTCTCATATCTATTTTACAGATTCAACCTTTTTAACTCCTCTCGTGAGACACTTTTGCTATGAAATAAATAGGGTAAAAACTCGTTTTGTCTCTATATTTTGAGGTTAATGCTTGTTTAGTCTCTATATTTTTAAAAATATTTCAAAACATTCCTCCCGTTAAACTATTGACACACTTGTCATTACTTTGTATTCCTTTTAGGTTACTTTTACAATATTACCCTTTTTGCAATATTATTTCTTTTTGGACATTAATAAAATATACAATTGCTAATTTAACCCCAAAAATAAAATAAAAACAAAGAAAACATATATTAATCTTTGTTGAAGCTATGTCAAAAAAATATATTGTAAAAACATTAATTACTAATTTTTTGGACATTAATAAAAAATTAATATATTAACCCCTCGTGGAGTATTCAAAAAAATTAATATAATTTTTTTTGTTTCTATTTTACTTTTTTGGGTTAAATTGATAATTTAATTTTTTTATTAATGTCCAATAAAGAAGAAATATTATTATATGAGGGTAATATTATAAAAGTAAATAAAAAATAACAAAAAGTAACAGTAAAGGTATTAATACTTAATAGCAAAGATATTTTAAAATATTTCTAAAAATATAGGGACTAAATAGGTACTAATCTCAAAATATATGAATTAAACGAGATTTTATCCAAATAAATACTCTCCAAACTGAATCTTTCAAAACAGCAAACTGACCATAAAGTGTAAAAAATAATAACCCAATAACAGTAATACAAGCTACTAATAATAATAAATTACATTTAAAAAATTGAAGTCCTCTCGATAAATAACAATTCTCAGATACCCCTAAAAGCTGCTAGCGACACCTAAACGGTTTGTTTAAGGAATTAGGCCCAACTCAATTACCCTGAACCCAACCATCCAAAGTCTCAAACCCAAGCCCTTTTTTTTTTTGCCCTTTTTTGAATAATTAAAACATAAGTAAAACAAATATAAGAATATAAACCACAAACAGAAAACTAAACAAAAACGTATTCAGTTTTTTTTTTTGGGGGGTTAATTTTGAAACTACGTGAAATTAATTTGGTATACCCAAATTTTTTGTTTAATATAACAAAACCAAATAAATTTTTTAGTAAATAATGCAATTTATGAGGGCTGGTGTATTTTAGTTGAAATTTGAAAAATCCTAAATATATTCATTTCTAATACCGAAAAATACATATAACTGAAATCACATGAATTTGATTTCTTTTGATTTTTATCAAAATTGATATTGTTTCCGTATTTATTTTATTTATTTATTTATTTTGGGTTTGGATAAGAATGTAACATTACTAGAACTTAATTATAAAATATCTCTCTAAAAATTACATAAAGCAGATAAAAGACATGCCTCAAAAAATAATAATCGGACTTGTATTTAGAGATAAGCTCAATCTGAATATTATCAACATCTTCTAGTAATAATCACTATATAGATGCGTTGATGATTGCATCTTCACATAAACACATCTTGTAACTTACCCAAAATGCAAATGTTAATTATTGCCAAAACTGAAACTGGGTTATAGTTATTCATGGCAGCCTACCTCAATTTTACTAACTATGTTTTATAATTTTTTTTTGGATTAATGCAGAACTTTTATTATACGAGAAACAAAAATTCAAAAACATTAGCCCGATTAACAGAATCGCTAATTCAAAATCATTAGCCCCAGTACTGTTGTATTGATGCTATAGTACAACATATTCAAAAGATTTTCTCAACCTAGCCTACTTCAGGAGCCTACTCTAAGAATGGATTTGTCAAATGTCTATACCTGCTAAGTGAAGATTAAACTTTATTTCTATAACCTCCAAAGTAAAGAATGAGGAAAAAAAAAATACGACAATTATCAAACAAAATGGGTATGGTCTACAATGGCAACTTATTTATAGTTTGACTGGGGAGAGAGGTTTGTAGAGAACTCTTTTTCTTTTCAAATTAATTATTTCAAAAAATTTGGTATATTTTTAGATAGGTGTGAAAAGTAATTTTGAAATTTTAGTGATAGATTATTGACTTTTGAGTAAAATATGAGATAGTAGTTTTAGTGGATTGAAATAACCTCATCCTTAGCTTCATTAATAATTTCAAGACCCTATCTATAATTCAACTCCTGGATAAATAGTTTTGAAGTTGTAAATCAATCACTTGCCGCATCACAGTATTACTCACCGTAAGGTGATATACATAAATAGATAATAGATAATATTTTACATAATCAGTAAGAAACAAGTTCCACGTAAACTTGTAATATATCCACAATATGATATACCATATCCATGATTCTTCATTAACACTTTCTATATATATATCACCACAGCTTTTGGGATAATTCATCATTTCATCTCTTTGATTCATCAACAAATAACAAATCAAATGAAGGGTTTTGAATTGTTTAACCTTTTTATTGTGTTTCTCTCGTGCATTTCAGCTTCGGCTAGGGAGTGTTCAAACAAATTACCAGAATCACACCAACTCAGATACCACCTCTTAACATCCAAAAATGAAACATGGAAACAGGAAGTGCTCAATCACTATCATCTGACACCGTCAGATGACTCGGCGTGGTCGAGTTTGCTGCCGAGAAAGATCCTGAGAGAGGAAGAGGATGATGAGTTTAGCTGGGCAATGATGTACGGGAAAATGAAGAATCCTGGAGAGTTTAAGATTCCGGAAGATAAGTTTCTCGAGGATGTGTCATTGCACGATGTTCGGTTGGGAAAGGATTCAATGCATTGGCGAGCACAGCAAACCAATTTGGAGTATCTGTTGATGCTTGACGTGGACAGGCTGGTTTGGAGTTTTCGGAAAACAGCCGGTTTGCGGACGAAGGGAAATGCCTATGGAGGCTGGGAGGATCCAACTTCCCAGCTCCGGGGCCATTTTGTAGGTATGTATAAGTTTCACTTTTAGAGTACTCTTACTTGGGACTGCTTTTGTGTTTTATCATGATTTGATCTTATGAGTCTGCTCAGTTTCAAATGTCCGGACTTTACAATGCCCTATAAAATCCATATCTAGACCTGAACATCATTAATTATTGCTGGTCAGACTATTTAGTGTTACAATGCCCCATAGCATTATATTTAAATTTTGAAGTATGTAAACATCCGCTCTTTTTTGTTTTGATATATATTTTAGACTAACAAGCAGTATCATACAAAGGAATTTCAATTAGATTCATGTCCTTCCAAAGATTCTTAATGCAAAGAATGTTCAAATGTGCCTTAAATTACTCCATGAAGAGATTGAGTATTTTTAACGTCTGAAATTGTATTTGTGGAATGTGCGTCATTAAATGGATTATTTTTTGGTTTCCACACTGGTAGTTATCCAAATTTTTTATTTCATATATGGCTTCAAGTAGCTAACTTACTGCTTTTGGGTTCTGAAGGGCACTACCTGAGTGCATCAGCACATATGTGGGCAAGCACTCACAATGACACTCTCAAAGAGAAAATGTCTGCTGTGGTGTCTGCTCTGTCACACTGCCAGAAAAAAATTGGTTCCGGTTATCTCTCCGCTTTTCCATCTAGATACTTTGATCACTTAGAAGCCCTAAAGCCTGTCTGGGCTCCATATTATACCATTCACAAGGTAAAATCTAAATTACTTGCTTCACAGATTGGTTCAAGGATTATGTAACACGTCTTAATCATGAAATTTTCTCCAATAACTATTCCACTGTGACTAGCAGATCTTGGCAGGCTTATTGGATCAATATAAATACGCCGACAATGCTCACGCTCTGAAGATGGCAACACGGATGGTTGAGTACTTCTACAATCGTGTTCAGAAAGTAATACGAAAGTACAGTGTGGCAAGGCATTGGCAATATCTTAATGAGGAGCCCGGTGGCATGAATGATGTCCTTTACAGGCTATTCAGCATAACGGTAGGCAATCTTATATGGTTCCTTAATTTACATTATTAGAAAGGTGGCATTCTTCTTCAAATTTTCAATAAATTTTCTTGTTTGAGATCACTATCAGCATATTTGAACATAGCACACTAGTAGACTTTTTAATGTACAAGTGAGGAGCTGGGATTTATTATTAAATTTGTATTCTAAAATGACTTACTTTTACTTTTGCCAGAAAGATCCAAAGCATTTATTTTTGGCTCACCTGTTTGATAAACCATGCTTTCTGGGATTGCTTGCAGTACAGGTAACAATCATCTTTTTTTTTTTTACAACCTCTATTAAAATATCATTTCTGGTATTGTGAGATTCAACATAAAAAGTTCTCTGTTGTACTTGTAGTCCAACGACATATCTGATTTTCATGTCAATACACATATCCCTCTTGTTATTGGAACTCAAAGGCGGTATGAACTTACTGGTGAGCTACTTCAAAAGGTAAATTGCCTAACATGAACACTCTCTTGTTGAAAGAAGTTCCATGAAATTCTTTTAATTTTCAACTTATTTTTGGTACATCTGAAGGAAATGGGGACTTTCTTCATGGATCTTGTTAACTCTTCACACGCTTATGCAACTGGAGGAACATCGGTTGGAGAGTTCTGGTACTTCTTTATAAGGCAATTCATTTTTCATTTTTGTACCAATTTATCAACAAGCTAACTTTCATTCTGTCGTCTAAATCAATGAATAGGAGGGAGCCAAATCGATTGGCAACCACTCTGGGGACGAATAATGAAGAGTCATGCACAACTTATAACATGCTCAAGGTTTTCTAATTTTACCCTCCTGACTTGAGGGCACAAGATTCTTGCATTATAACCATTCATTAGTTTTTATACTGAATTTGCATAAGACTCCACGAGGCCTGCTGCAATTTTGTAGGTTTCCCAAACCTTTTTAGATGGACAAAAGAATTGGCTTATGCAGATTATTATGAACGTGCCCTGACAAATGGTGTGCTCAGCATCCAACACGGATCAAGTCCTGGAGTGATGATTTACATGCTTCCTTTAGGACCCGGAAGTTCCAAGCAAAGAACTGATAATGGATGGGGAACACCATTTGACTCGTTTTGGTGCTGTTATGGCACAGGTCTCTGGTTTCATTACACATTTTGCAATTTCATTCTTGTGTTCCTGAAATCCGTGAGTTCCTGAATGATCTGATTCTTGCTGCCTTGCAGGCATTGAATCATTTTCGAAGTTAGGAGATTCAATTTATTTTGAAGAGAAAGGAAAAAATCCTGGTCTGTACATCATTCAGTATATATCAAACTCATTTGATTGGAAATCTGGTCAGATAGCGCTAAATCAAAAAGTTGATCCTGTTGTTTCTTCGGATCCTTATCTTCGTATCACATTGACGTTCTCGCCAAAGGTACCAGCTACAGAAATTAGTGACTTCATACTTTTTCTAGTTTAATTGAAATTGATTTAAATATTGTAATGCAGGGGGCAGGTAAAGCATCAACCTTGAATTTGCGAATACCAAGCTGGTCAAATTCAAATGGTGCCAAGGCAAAGTTAAATGGCCAGAGTTTGGCTCTTCCTTCTCCAGGTTAGTAGTACTTGATTGCTTTCTATTATAATGACAAATGACAAACAGATGCAATCCTGATGCAGGAAATTTTCTCTCTGTCACTAAAACATGGAGCTCGGATGACAAATTAACCATTCAGCTGCCTCTGAGTCTTTGGACAGAGGCTATTAAAGGTGTATTTATCAGATGCTAACACTTGCATTTTTTATCATTTTTTTTAAAATAATTTTTGGCTCAATGAATGATATTCAATTGACAATGTTTTCTTCGCCAGATGACCGGCCTAAGTATGCTTCACTTCAGGCAATTCTGTTCGGTCCTTACCTGCTAGCGGGTCACAGCGAAGGAGACTGCAACATAACTAAGACAGATAAATCTCTTTCGGACTGGATTACTCCAATTCCTGTCTCATATAATTCTCATCTGGTTACTTTTTCCAAGGAGTCCAGAAAATCAAAATTTGTCCTGGCAAGCTCAAACGCATCCATTATCACAATGGAAAAATTCCATAAATTCGGCACTGACACTGCTGTTCGTGCAACTTTCAGACTCATAATCCTGGAGGATTCATCTTCCTTCAAATATTCATCACACAGAGATTTTATTGGCAAATCAGTAATGCTAGAACCATTTAGTTATCCAGGAATGCTTGTAGCGCTCAAAGGAGAACACCATGCACTTGTGGTCACAAATTCTTCAAGAGCTGAAGGCTCTTCCGTTTTCCGTCTTGTTTCCGGATTGGATGGAAAGGATAATACAGTATCCTTGGAGTCAAAAATCCATAAAGGTTGCTATGTGTATTCACTGAAGTCAGGCAAAAGCATGACACTCAGGTGCCACAAAAAGTCTAAAAAGCCTAAATTTAACCACGCAGTCAGCTTTGTAATGGAGAAAGGAAAGAGCAAGTATCATCCAATTAGCTTTGTGGCAAAAGGAACTAATAGGAACTATCTTCTGGAGCCATTACTGAGCTTTAGAGATGAATCTTATACTGTTTACTTCAACATTCAAGCTTGAGAAACGAGCATGAAGCATGTAATATAGAATAGAATCGCAGTGGCAGTCTTGTTTCTGATGTACTGAAGTCAGTTTAATTATATCTTTAGATAGAACTTGGAATCATATAGAATTTAGAATCTTGAACGAAATTTGATGATGATGATTATTAATATTGATGATGATTATTAATATTTAGAATCTTGAATGGTATTTGGAGTCATTGTTAGTGCATTTTTTGTGTTCTCTAAATAAATGGATGGAAGTTGTGTGGTGCAATATCAACTATCAACTAGAAAGGGTGCGTTTATTAAGATCATTAAAATAAAAGAGGTGACTGAACCATAGAGAATTAGTTAATATCATTTACAATAGTATGAGATCTATTTTTTATTTTTTTCCCCTATTTTGGTTTGAAATCTCCATATAAACTAAATGATATCATACCCATTTCATATGTTGATATACTTTCAGAAAAAAAAAATAACGGTCTTGCTAATAGTTTAGCCAATCAAAATCTTCGTTGCTTAGATTTAACTTGGTGATCGTCGTTTCCTGTAGCTGTCGTTTCTTTCTTATCTAAAGATGCTCTTGCTAATAGTTTAGCCAATGAAGATCTTTAGATTTAACTTCCCTAACTATTTCTTTAATATATTAGTTTTTGTTGTAAATTTTTTCTTTTCAGCTCCCTACATGGAGCTTCTGAACTTTTTTACTTCATGCATTTGATGAAGGGAAAAGCTGACTCTATTCGCCCTTGGTTTGTCTTAGAGTTTAGTTCTTTAGCCACCGACGAGATTTAATTTTTCCAAAAAAAAAATGATAATCATACCCAGATTTGCCGCACAATCTGGCCAACAAATCCACCTGCAATAGCGACAGAGCAAGCTGGTCATCCTTCGGCCTAGCGTGCCCATATGACACCATGTCCCGGAATTTATACAAGTGCACTAATTATTATTTGCTCCTCTAAATGAAATCTAATAACACAAATGACACTGAAAATCAATTTTTATAATCATTTAGGGATTTGACAACCCATTTAATTTTATTTTATGATAATTTAACTATCACTTAAAGTGAGAAATGAGTAGCCGCAACCATAGAAGTTCCTACACTTTTTTTGAAACATAAACCATTACAATTTTTTTGACCCATTCAGAAACTCACCAAGTGCATAAAATTTGGGAACATGGCTCAGCTTTTTTCCCGCTCATCTTAACAAACCCATTTTCTCTCCCTGTACACTTCCTCTATATATACATTTGAACACATATCAACAACATCTTCAATGTAGCCTCTCATTGTCGGCAAGGATAATGAAGGGCTTTGTGTTGTTTAATATGTTGGAAAAGACTTTTTGTCTAAATTTAATAGGGTTTCTTAAGACACTCTATAAATTCATACTTTTCTCTCTTCCATAACTCTAACGCTTTTCTTCTTTTTTCTCTACTGTTTATTACGCTCTTACTCATACTTTAGGATTCAAACCTTTGTTTAGGAGAAAATCATAACAGTTGGTAAGTTTACTCTCCTTATTCTCCACAAATTTTCCTATCACTCTATTTAGGGTCATAATTGGCATTATTTTAGATTGTTACAGATCATAATGCATGATTTAGGATGTGTTTAACTTCTGTTTAGAGCTTTGATTTATTGTTGAGTCTTGTTAATCAATCCTTGATGCATGAAGCACACTGGACAATTCTGGACAGCATAAATATCTCGAAATTAAACATATATTTTCTGAACAATTGTTCTTAAGAACCTTATCTTTTTGAAAGCTAGACATGTAGGGCTTATTGAATATATTTTGTTTCATGAGATTTGATTTCGTTTTCAATTTTGTATGTAGTTTTGAAACAAACACTGCTGCACTGTAAAACTATGACTTTAGTAGAATGACAAAATTCACAAAATTATTTACAGTACTAAACGAATTTAAAAAATTCTGAAATTTTAAACAGAGATTGATATATGTGTTTAGTATCCACAGTTTTACTTCCAATAAGGTACTGGCTACAGTCAAAATATCTTATTTCTCAGACGTTATAAATACCAATGAAAATTGGCAACAATAACTTCAAACTTCATATTTTTAGTTCATGCTGGATCTAATTTATGCAGGGGCCAGGAGTAACATCTTTCTTGAATGTGCGGATACCATTCTGGGCAAATCCAAATGGTGCCAAGGCTACGTTAAATAATCAAAATTTGCCTCCACCGAGGCTCCAGGCATTGAATGGCTCAAACGTCCTCTTTTTTTTTTTAATCATTAGGATCATTTTCACCAATTGAATTACATCGTTGGTGCAGACAATCATCTTTCTGTTACTAGAGCATGGAGCTCTGCTGACAAATTATTCATTCAGCTGCCAATTAACCTCTGGACAAAAGCTATTAAAGGTACCTTCATCAGTAAAATTTCACCCATACAAACTACAAAATACAAATGCTCTGTTCTTTTATTATCATCATCATCATCATTATTATTATTATTTTTCCCAGATGATCGGCCAATGTATGCCTCACATCAGCAATATTTTACGGTCCTTATTTGCTTGCCGGTTACCCTAGAGGGGACTTTGAGATCAAGACAGGACCAGTTAAATCTCTTACTCAATGGATTACTCCAGTTCCTGCATCATACAATTCTGTCCTTGTTACTTTCTCACAACAGCCTGGCAGGTCAAGTTTTGTCTTAATGAAAAACCAATCTGTCACAGTGTACCCTTGCCTCAACCTGGCTCTGGTGGTGGTGTTTATGCCACTTTCAGACTCATCTCAACTGATCCTTCGCCCACAAATTTCACGACTGTAAAAGATGCCATCGGAAAATCAGTTATGCCAGAGCCATTTGATGTTCCAGGAATGCTTTTAATACAACGAGGTAACAGTTTATAGGATGGTAGGGCCGATACTGAATCTTTGGAGTCAATAAGTCGTAAGGGCTGCTTCGTGTATAGTGGTGTTACCTTGAATGCGGGGACAGTCCTGAAGCTCAGCTGCACAGTAGCAGAAGCTCGATTCAAACGGGCAGCTAGCCTTATAATGCAAAAAGGAATGAATCAGTGTAATCCTCTCAGCTTTGTGGCAAAAGGAACAAACAGGAATTACCTTCTGGCACCATTATTGATCTTTGGAGATGAAACCGATACTGTTTGTTTCAACATTACTCCTAAAGGGATCGTGGGACAGGATCATAGAGTCAGGATATAGTCATTTTTTTTGTAGTGTCAGATATATTCTTTGAGTTTAGGCAGGTTAATTTTGCTAATGCTGTCCTAAGGACAGGGCATTAAGTTAATAAAGAAATAATGTTTAATTCTTTATATAAAATCTAATTTTTAATGTAACCACATATTTATCTACTTACTTGCTGTTATTACATTCTAGTCCTTTTCTATGATAGTCACCTATGTACATATTTATAATGTAATTAGGAAAGCGTAAAACCTTAGAAAAAGAATGAAGGGTTTTGTGTTCTATAGTGAGATTATATTTTTTCAAAAATTAAATGAGTTCTGCCTCACAATTTTGTCCCACTATAGGATCTACCATGCGTCCAACTAATTGATTAATCATGATTGGTTGGGTATACCATTTCTCTCTTCATTGGAAGGACTAGAACAATGGGATATGACATTGAACCCACATAATTTGGCTCTTTATAATTTTGCAAAAAGCGAACACACCATTTAAAAAAAGCCGAGTATCTCACCACACCTTTTGATCTTATCGACTCTAGGAACTTCGGTCTTAGGATTTGTTCCTCTATCCCTCATTATGATATATTACATAAAATATTGTAAAATTTGAAGGTGTCATTAATAGAAAACTTGCAAGAAAAACGAAAAATTAGAGATTTTCAATAGAGAGTGCGACCACTATACCAAATAAAAACAGCCCTGCATTGTGTGCATACACACACACACACACCCTGAATATTTGTTGATATTGCCTTCTGATTCGAATTCTTATTGTTACCATGCCTAGAAAGATCCAAAGTACATGAAATATTGAATCACTTAATAAAGGTCAATCCGCAGTGAATAACTTTAGAAAATATTCTGAGAACAACAAAGAAGAAATTAATAGCATAACACAAAGCAAATTAAAGCATCCTTAAAGCCAAATTAATCTCTTCATAAGCAAATAAACTAGAAACCCGAGCGAACGCTATCCATGCCTTGATGGTGGTGCAGAAAATACCAAAAATTCATTTTCGGAGAAACATTCTCCGGGCAAATAGAAATGTCTGCCGCTTTCTTACCATCTAAAGATATCTCTGAACAAGTTTTTGAGATGAATGGAAGGTGATAGATGAAGTTGCTTCTCCTTACCCACTTGGTCGCGTTGCACAATCTCGCACTCATCTTATATCCCATGAACAAAGATTCATCACCCAAGCTCTCCATCTCCCTCCATTTCATATTTGCAAAATCTATCCAGTAAACTTTATATCCGGGAAAGTTTCCGGAATCAATTATCAACAACTTATCTTTCGATATCCCGAGTCTTGCACGTTTGATCCTCAGTGCTGGGGTGCCCTTCAGATTAAGAACCAACAATTCGCAGCAACTTAAATCGAATACCCCAATGCGAAAATCACTCGTTAGAGCGAAAATCCGGCCTTTGAAGATAACAATCTCCATGACGATCCAGGGATTACTTGGGCCAGAAGAGCAACTGAGCCACGCGTTGTATCCACTTACGCAGAAACACACGTTGGAACTCCAACGTGTGCGAGAGAGAACAGCAATGAGAAAACGACCAGGATAAGATTCAATGGAACCAACAATGGCTTGATCATACCTGTACCATTGATTGATTGGTTGGGGCACTTTAGAGAATTTCAGTTCTTGGCCTGTGATAGGATTTTTTATCCAAATGTTCCTGATATTATCTCCAAAGATCAAGAAACCACTTGATACGCCAAGCCAGTTGTTGCGATAGAAATTACTCCTTCCTCTTGTTGTAATGAAACTCATCAATGGGGCTTGGGATGCCATAATGTGTTTGGTTTCCAGGAAACTCTTTCTCCATTCGTGGCATACATAGCTGAAGGCCAGAAAATCGGCAAGGTTAAGTTTGTTGCAGAGGAAATACAGAAGGTCTTTTGGAAGATCGGCCCATTCACAGCAGCCATTGTATTTTCTCTTTCGGCTTGCTGTTAATGCAGTAATAATTATTAGATGTTTAAATAACAAACAGAATGACCCAAAAAAAGAAAATTTATAGTCAAGCATAAGAATCAGATAAATAAATGTTGTGCAATTTAATTCATTTTCAGACTTCAAATTTATTATTTTAAGGGAAAATTTTGAACAAATAGAAATTAATTGTCTTTATTTTAAAATATTTATTTTTGACATGTCCTTAAAGTTTAGGTGGATTTTGTACCTCCGCCATTTCCATTATAATCATTCACGATAGTAATTTTAAAATACATAAAGAGATCATACAACTAATATATACATGTACAGTTTGTATAATTGAATTTTGTATTCTATCGCTTGCATGTTGATTTTTTAAAATAATTACATGCATAAAATAACACCATTAGTTTATTATATGGTTAACATTGTAATTTAAAATGAATAAGCTTCAACATGCTCATAATAATAAATATAATTTATTTAAAATAATTGCATACAACTAATATATCATTTGTATTCTAAGGGTTTGAGGACCCTTAGACATACTCAAGGAGATATCTTGTGGATACCCAATCCCCATATAGCTTATTATTTTGCTCCAAACTTAATTTAATAAACTTCATTTTAAGCTTCCAAGAAAAAATTACAAAAATATTTTTTTAAGCTAAGTAAAAACATAATTACTTAACAACTAATTAGTATCACAAAAAAATCAAAATAAACAAAAGATCTTCCAAAATTCTCTGTCAAATTAAGATCACGTGGTAACAATTCGTACTTATATATTTGATAAGTAGATCAACTTTTAAAATCATAAAACACTAAGTAGTTTAATTAACACAACAAGAGCAGATAATCATGGTCCGTGACTGTAAAACAAACATTCAACAACACCTGAATTTGCTGATGATTGCAATTGTGGTCGTAGATCATAGCGATTACTGCCACCTCTCTCTCGTTTTTGCATCTCTGTTACAAATAATCTCATCAAGTTAGGTTTTGTCATGCTTTAAATTTGGGTAAATGTATCAAATTTTGAAATCATAGAGTACCAAGTAATTTAACACCACAAGAATAGATAATCATGATGTTCAACTACGTAAGGAAGATTCAATGATACCTGAAGCTGAGGATATTGTGGTTACAAGTTATAGTGATTACAGTCGCCTCTCTCTCGTTTTGCAACTCTATTACAGAAATTCTAATCAAAATTAAGGTCTGTAACGTTTACATACTGTAGTAAGCGTGTCGTCTTGTGAAACTTGTCTATGAGTTGTGATTGTTCATTTTTAGTTACTCTATTATATAACAAATAATTCAATGCATAAAGTTGTCAAATTAAGATAGGTCTTATTAGCAAAATATCAATTCACATTATTTACACATGGTTATATGGAAAAAGACAACGAAACTCTCACGGTTTGGTAAAATTATTATGGAAACACCCTTGTTTAGAGAAATGAATTTTTTTTTTTTTGACAATTATGTCAAAATGAAATACATTTGCATCATTATAGTTATATTAATCATTCTCAAGTGGCGTCTTCTCATTTTTCAAAATGTAGATTTAAAATTTTTATAGTGTTACAAAATCTCAAAGGATTAGTTTATAATACAATAAAAAAAGAGATTTTACAACCTTGTAAAATCTCGAATCTACATTTTGAAAATTTCAAACACCCACGCTATAGAAGGATCTTAGAATCAAATAGTATATTTATCCTAAGAGCAATTTGTGTAATAGATTTTGAAAAATAAAGAAAGCTCTCCTTAATCATTTCATTGAATCATATGAGTCACGTTATCATTTTCCTTTTATATATTATTTATTAAACAAGATAAGGATGTCATTGTCATTTTCTCTTTGCATATTATCTATCATACAACCTAGAGTATCGTTGTCATTCTCTCTTTCCATATTATCTGTTAAACAACATAGGATGTCGTTGTCATTTTCCCTTGATATATTACCTAAGAAAAAACCTTAAGAGCGTGATCGAGAGTAGAGATGAGCATTAGGCTGGACGGTGCTGACAAATTAATTTCGATATAATATTATAGTCACAACAATTAGTGCATTGCATTAAACATGTAACTATTTTAAATACAAATTTGATTACAAATAAGATACAGACCTTTCTAATTCGTGATTATTAAAAAAAAAATCTTAATCCAAATAAACAATATAATCATTTTTTTCATGTGACATTGTGATACAAACATATGATGACGAAATTTCGGGATCAAATCCTATCTCCGCCGAGTTATTATCTTAACAAGCATTAAGCAACGGCTTCCCACATAAACATTTATTGCTCTCAAAAGATGATGCATCAAGGTGATCGAATGGCGAACCGGCCGGAATCTTCCCACAGAGATTATTATGACTCAAATCTAAATACCCGATATACGATGTGCCGGACAAAGTTCTCGGAATCGGCCCGCTCAATTTGTTGTACGATAAATCAAGCACCATAAAATAAGATATCGGCCCGAAAGCGTCCGGTATTTTTCCTTCAAGCGAGTTTTTACTGAGATTTAGATTACTGACCCCAGAAGTCAATAAACTCTCTGGTATGACGCCCGACAATCAGTTAAAATCAAGATTAAGCGTTGACAAGACCGGCATTTTACCTAACGAAGCTGGTATAGGCCCCGATATTTGGTTGGTCGACAGGTCCAAATCGGTCAGACGATAAACTCTTGAAATAGAACTTGGGATCGTCCCCGAAATCTGATTCCCAGACAGCAAAGCCCGGCTCAACATATGGAGTCGCCCGAAACATCCCGGAATCGGCCCCGAAATTCTATTGTTGCGTACATCTAGATGCATCAAGCTAGAAAGATTACCAGTGGAACGAGGAATCGGACCCGATACGTGGTCATCGGCGATATTTAACGCAGAAAGTCTGTGAAGCTTCCCGATATCTCGGGGAATCTCGCCCGATATCTTGTTTCCTGTTAAATCAAGAATACGGAGAAAGGGGAGTGAAGTAATGCAACGTGGGATTTCGCCGGAGATGCCTTCCCAGTCGGTGAGTGTTAAGCTGGAGAGGTGCGGGAGTTTACACACAGCGGGCGAGATAAACCCGGTCATGTACCCGGTTCTGTGGGCCCGTTGGAATATCGGGTCCTCGGACTTGCCTCGTAGGGTGATCTCAGCGACCTGGTGTGTTTCCGGGTCGCAACTAACGCCGTACCAGTTGTGGCAACAGTCGTTACCCGTCCAAGATTTAAAGATGCCTATGTAAGGCTCGTGGAGGGCAGATTTGGCTAAAAGCGCTGCCCGGTCCGACGGCGGGCAGCAGTTAACGACGAAAGAACTAACGGCGAGGAAGATTATCAGTAGCTCTGTACAGTGAAACGCGACACCAGCCATGTTGCTTGGTTTGATCCAAAACGGCGAGTTTTGTTACGTTGGGGAGTGAGGTGATGGTGGATTGAGCATGGAAGTGTGAGCATACGTTCTTATTATATGATGGAGATATTTTTAGGACGATTTTGCCCCTAACGTGGAATTTAGCTGATGCTTCGTGATCGGGCCTGCCACATGCTTGAAAATTATAGTGTTTCTTTTATTTGACATTTGCAAACTATTGTTCGGACTTTTAAGAAGATTCTCTACTTGGATAACAGAACCTATTATTTCTTAATGTATTGAGAATTTATATCTCAGTACTTATACGAGTCGTGATAATCACGGTTAAGATTTAATTACATATATATGTCTCTTTAAGAAAAATACTAAACAAAACACAAGGGGCCACAAAATAGCAAAAGAATACTCTGCACTAATCTCCATCATGTTACAGATCTATAAATAAAGTGATTGAATTTGTCAAGAATCACGATTGTTTTTGTCACCATCTTGTCTAATTCTTTTAGCCAAATATTAGTGCTCTTTATCTAATAACTATCAACAAATCCTTAGATCAAAGTAAATAAGTGTAAAATAATAGCAGAAGCAGCCCATGGAGTACTGAAAAACAATCTTGTTTCAAGATTGCCTTGCACTGACTTGCTCCAAGGATTTTTCTTGTAAAGTCGAAAAGATTCCTATGCAAATCAAAGCGATGCTCCTTAAGAAATCATGAAAAAGAGTTCATTACTTTGAGAAAATCCTTTTTAAAAAAAATTCTGTAAGAGAGTTCATCTCAAGTCTTTACACCAAACCGAGCTACACTTTTGCGATACAATCCATAATATTTTGAGAAACAAAATGGTAGTTTCCAAAGTCTCTCAGCACATACATAAGACAACTAAATGTTTTCTATTGTGAAGAAAAATAAACAAGTACACGTCTCTCGAAAAATAGTAGGTTAAACAATTCTATAATTTATTGAAGAATTTTCATTACAACTTTCCTTTTTGATCAACAATTTTATTGGTCAATTATCCATGAAAATCTATAATAATTATGAAATAATGTCGTCAATGTTCCACAATCACAACCATCGAAACTACCTTCCCTCCTTGCTCAAAATGTTTTATGTATGTGATTTTTTAATAAATCACCTAAGCCGCTATTCTCTGGATTCATCATTCAAAACTGATTGCAATTGGGCTCTTCACGGTGTATTTAGCAGAAACCCAGCTCAAATACGCTTGTGCAGAAGATGCACTAGTATTTCCTGTTCTAGTGAATGTCACCGAGTATGTCACCTTTTGATTTTTCGCTGTAAAGGATATATTATTGGGTTGTACAGTAATCTCCACTCCTTCAGGGGCAACAATTTGGCGAGTGTAGAATGAATTAGCTTTTCCAACGTTTGTCACTGTTCTATGATATGTCTGAGGACTATACCCCAATTTGATGGAAAATGAAGGATAATTTAGTTCTGCTTCTGGTATGCTTGATACTTTTGCGCATTGAACTTCACGATCCACAATGCTTTGCACCTGTTCGTCTGTGTAATTCAAGCCACATAAATAGGGAATGTAATCATCGGGCTGGATATCGTAAAGAAGTCCTGGATCATTTGCTTTTGATGGGTTAACATGGCCTGCACCAACTGCATACAGATCAGCTGGAAGACGAGTGCAATCAAGAATTGGGTTGCCTTCAAGGTTTACTGTATCAGCAGTAGTCATCATGGCAGATTTTATAGCAGCATGTGACCAGTTAGGATGAGCACTTTTGAGCAAAGCTGCTACACCACTAAGATGCGGGCAAGCCATTGATGTGCCTGAAGCTATGTCAAATGTGTATACTCTATTTGTTAGGGGGTCCACAGTAGTTCTCCAGGCAGCTATAATGTTCAGGCCAGGTCCAATAATGTCTGGCTTCAAGATTCCAGGGCTTATTCTGCTGGGTCCTCTTCCAGAGAAAGCAACAACCTGAGGAGCAGATCCTCTGCCAATTACAGTTCCTTTCATCACTAATGCAGCAGTTGGCGACGATGTTGAATTTATGTAGGCTTTTATGCTCTCCGCAACTGCATGACTTACACGCACATTTGGAAGTGAATTACGTTGGATTAAAGTAGAGTCACCAAAAGGTTCGTCATTCATTAAAATCATGGCAGCACCACCAGCATTCAAGACATCATCTCCAGATGCACCTCTTCGGCATAATACTACTTTGCCTTTGACATCAACACTTTTAAAGTTTCCGGTGAGCAGAATGTTGTTGTCGAATGATTCCTTGCGTCAGGATAAACAAGAGGTAATTCCTTGGAAGGGATATCTGTCCACTGCCAAAGTGCCTCACCGTCGTATGTTTCTTGATTTCCGAGCCGAACCGATATAGTTACGCCTCTGTCAATGGTGCTTGCTCCTACAGTAAGCATCCATGGAGCGTCATTAACTAAAGTATAATGATTTGGTCCAGAATTCCCTGCCGCAATACTGACAAAAATGCCTTTCCGAATTGCAGCAAATGTTGCTTTTGCAATTCCGTTATCATAGAATTGCGATAAACCAAGGCCGAATGAAAGAGAAAGCACATCAACACCATCTTCAATAGCAGCGTCAATTCCTGCAATAACTGCACTCTCGGGACAATAGACCATGGGATTACAAACTTTGTATACTGCCAAGTGAGCTAAAGGCGCCATGCCTGCTGCGGTTCCATTGGCTTGACCAAATATATTTGCACCATGCACGAAGTTCCCAGCGGCCGTGCTTGCCGTATGGGTTCCATGCCCAGAATAATCAATAGCTGAGCCATCTTTGCCACAAAAAAAATTTCTGACCCCAATTAGCTTATTATTACAAGTCGCCCCTACTAATTCACACTTTCCTCTCCACTTTGCTGGTGGTGGAGGCATGCCTTCATCTTTAAATGAAGGGTGACCAGGTGTTATGCCTGTGTCCAAAACTCCAATAATCACTCCTTTTCCGAAATTCGAATCTTTCCAAAATCCTGAACTTCTATGCAAACCCAAGAAGTTGGGAGTGTGGGTTGTATGTAGATGCAATGTGTTTTCAACACGGGCTGATATAAACCCCTTCTTTGTTTCCATGGCCGTTACTTCCTCTGCTGTCAATCTTGCAGCAAAACCCGAAACCACATTCTTATAGAAATACAACATCCGTGATGATTGATTACGATCGTGATCGCTTGAGTTCGAGATTGTAGTTTCTGGCAAGAATGAACGGTACCAGCTGTCCAAATCACCTTGCTCTGGCTTTTGGACGTAAATTATGTAGGTTTGTAATCCATCTTTGTCACCTTCATTGCTCGTACGCGCAGCAATTATTGCTGGGGAGAAATTGATTATGATAAAAACGAGACTAACTAAAACGGCTCCACGTTTAACATTTTACCACTCATTATTCTCTCAATATGATACAAAGAATCGGAAAGTGTTAATGTTCTGATGAGTTGATTTATGAATTAATCCCATTCACACACGCACATACATATAGTGTATAATAGAGAAAGAGATAACAGAAATTACTAACAAGAAGCTAGCACACAGTTGTGAACGAATTTTAAAATAGATGGAACATATATCGTCATATGGGGTTGTGAATTTTTATTAGGATTTGGTAATACCCGCTACGTTATGTCGTTATGCGGTTAATAACGATTAACAAAATATATGTATAACTTTATGTTACGCTAAATTTTTGGGGGTAAGTTTGGCTAATTACCGTTTAATTTATTAAACAATTTATACAGAAAATATTGTGTACATGTTGGTTTGCTGGCATAAACTTACCATGGATTCAATTCGCAAGGACTCCCGCCGATTCTGCTTCAATATGAGTTGGTCTTGCTGATAAGCTATCCTTAATTCATTCTATACGTATATATTAAGAAGTGTTGGGTAGTTCATCAACCACACGCGCACACATATAATATCATCATGTCAGATGAGCATGCATAATCGTACCATATTATTTGTTCAGTAAGACCATTAATTCGAACATGTACTTTATATATGCAATAGAAATTGCTTTAACTCAAAAGCATAAATTGATAGGTAAGACTCTAATAATAGTATTTAAGACAATTTTTAACAATCTCCTTACATGAAATATGGACTAAATTTTAAGATATATCGGAGCTCGTAGATGGATCGCAAGACAAGAGATTGAAAATGAGCTAGTAAATTGACGAAATAGTTGATCAAATATGAACGTAACGAGAATCGTCTGAACTTAAGACGACATTAACTCTGATATTATATTAAAAAAAAATCTCTTAACCCAAAAACTTAAACCGACACGTGAAATTCCTACATAATATTCAAGATAAGTCGGTAAGAATATCCTTGATTCTTGAAGATATATAGAAATCACATGGCTAAAGAACTTTTGAGGTGGCCGCCGCTAGCAAGGCAAGTATCATACAGAAGAATTTAACTGTCCCATTTTTTTCCTCTTTTCCTGCATGCGGTAAGCTTTACGTCTCTGCCGCTATCGCCTACAAGCGAACATAAGTAAATATCTTTCTGCACCGTCAGAATTATGTGAGCAGACCCCACGGCATCAATGCAATGCGACGACTGAGTCGTTGTCACGCTTAATTTTTTCACGTGTGCTGTCTTTACTTAATTCGCTCTTTATTGTATTGTGATCAGATGCCAGCTATGGCCAGCAAGATTTGACATTATAACTCAAGGCCTTATGTATTTGTTCTGCAATGTAAATTACATGCGATTTATTGGTAACGTTTTGGTTCGGGCTTTAAAAATTTCACAATTCAGATTATATTGAAGATATCATTATCTGTTCGATTTTAATTCATTGCAACCAAATGCTCATTCTCATTCATATTGAGAATATTAAAAGTTCAAATTCGTGATTTATATTGCATGATGCCATTTTATAAAAGAAATGGAAATTATTTTTGTGTATCATGAAAGATTTCATCTCAATCTTTAAAGTAAATCTATCACAATTTTATGAAGTATAACCAGAATAAGTAGTGTATTATTAAGATATTTAAAAAAAAAATCTTTATATTAATTATTAGAGACGAATGTAATCCATTTTTGACTGACAATTCATATTAAGAGAATCATTGTACCTCATGTTCATTGTCAAATAACGTAATCACTAGGATACAATGTAAATCTAAATTAACAAAACAAATATATAATAGCTAGTACCCTTTCTTGAAAATGTTAAATGGTTACACAAACATATAAATATATATTCTGGCGATATATATATCGGGATCAAGGCCGATAAACCAAACCCTGCCTCGGCCGATACATTATCTTAACAAGCCCTAAGCGGCTTCCCGCATAGACATTTATTGTAAGCAAACGATGAACCTTCAAGATGATCAAACGGTGAACCATCCGGAATCCTCCCGCAAAGATAGTTATGACTGAAATCTAAATGCCCGATATACGACGCAGCCGACAAGGTTCTCGGAATCGGCCCGCTCAATTTGTTATATGCTAAATCAATCACTGTAAAATATGATCTCGGTCCGAAAATATCCGGTATTTTTCCTTCGAGCATGTTTCTACTGAGATTTAAATTACTGATCCCAGAGGTCATTAAACTCGCCGGTATGGGACCCGATAACTTGTTAAAATCAAGATTAAGAGTTGCCAATACCGCCATTTTCCCCAGCGAAGCCGGTATCACACCCGATATTTGGTTCATCGACAAGTCCAAATCGGCAAGACGATAAATCCTCGAAATGGAACTCGGGATTGTTCCCGAAATCTGATTCCGAGACAGCAAAGCCCGGCTCATCATTCGGAGTCGCCCGACACTTCCCGGAATCGGGCCCGAAATTCTGTTGTTACGCAAGTCAAGATGCATCAAGCTGGAAAGATTAGCAATGGAAGGGGGAATCGTACCCGATATGTTGTTATCGGCGATATTTAAGACAGTAAGTCTGTGAAGCCGGCCAATATCTCGGGGAATGTCGCCCGACAACTTATTTCCGATCAAATCAAGAAGGCGGAGAAAATGAATTGAAGAAATGCAACGTGGGATTTCCCCGCTGATGCCTTTCCAGTCAGCCAGCGTGAAACTGGAGAGACCCGTGAGTTTACAGACAGCGGGTGAGATATACCCGGTCATGTACCCGGTTCGGTGGGCCCGCTGGAATATCGGGTCCTCGGACTCGCCACGTAGGTTAATGTCAGCTACCCGGTGAGTTTCCTGGTCACAGCTAACACCGTACCAGTTGTGGCAACAGTCGTTGCCGGTCCAGGAGTTGAAGATGCCCAAGTAAGGCTCGTGGAGGGCAGCTTTGAAGGCTAAGAGTGCTGCCCGCTCTGACGGCGGGCAACAGTTAACGACGGAAGAACTAACGGCGAGGAAGATTAGAAGAAGCTGTGCAGTGTAAAACGCGACACCGCCACCCATGTTGTTTTATGCTTGATCCGAAACGATGAGTTTCGGGCTTACGTTGGGAAGTGAAGTGGATTGAGTTTTGAACATTGTTTATTTATAATTTTATATAGCGGTGATCATTTTGTGACTATTTTGCCCTGATCAGGATTCTAATTGTGTGCACGCCACGTGTCACCCAATTTTATTTTATTTTCCTTTTGTTTTTGGTACAAAAATTGCAATGACAATATTTCTTGCTTGGGCCTTTGCAATTGATAAACTTGCACGCGATTGGTGAAATTATATATACAGCCAATGCGGTCCAGTGGTAACTCATTTCAAGAAAAAGATGCTCAATTTTCATGTGTATAGAAGAAGAATTTTCCATAATTTTGAATCCACATATTCGAATTGTGCTTAAAACAGATATGATTCAAGCACGATCTAAGTTCTTGATTAATTACGTTTGTTTGTTTGTTTGAAATATACATAGATTTAAATTTAACTGAAGTCTGAAGAGACCTGAATGGAAATATCTAAATAACATGTTTATTTTTTTTAAACATCTAAATAAAAAAAATTAAAAAACTGGTAGTTTGATATATATATATATATATATATATATATATATTTTTAATTATATATATTTTGTTCCTCACAGTTAATAAATTTAACAAGTCGATTAGTTTGATAGTATTAAAGATAGTACTATCAGTATTTTTTAATTTAATTTTGTGATAAAAGATATAATTATAACATCAACTTTTATTATAAAGTCAATACTATTTTTTTAAGTTTTTAATTCATTAAATAGATATAATCTAATTGGTTCAAATTTCATTATTATGAGATTGTTTATATATATATATATATACGATCAATTATTTTCAAGTCATAGGCATATAAATTACATCAAGGTCGATCACTTTATAAAACATTGAAAATATTCGGACCATCAGTTTCAATGAAATCCTATGAGTGTGAGAGTTGCAATGATTATTTTTTTCATCTATCATTTTCTTACCATTTGTGCATAATGCAAATTGGAAGTGAGACCACCAATAATAGAATAAGAACAACTCAATATGGATAAGCTTCAAGCGAGGGATGAAAGTACAAAACAAAAGAGTTTTAATTGATTTGGGTGAACGAAGCATCATGGCTATATTATATACATGGGATTTCAGGTCCATTATTCATTAATACGACAGTATAATTTTTTAATATTGATGGTTCTTTGCAGGATGAATGTCTGCAACTATATAAATTCAATTAAAGATATCTTTGAAAAGCCGCAATCAAAAATATTTCTGTTTACAAAAATAATGCAATATCACAAGGATTGGTTATTAATTCTACAACTTAAGAAAGGATTCATTTTTGGCATGGAAAGTTTACAAGTATTTTTTTTTTCCACTTTACTGACATTTAATTTACATGTCAAAAAAATAAATTCAAGCTTTATGACAGATAAATGTCTTCAGCGCAGAATAGAATAGCTCATTATATATATGTACATTTTAATTCATTATTGCACTAGTAAGATATATGTAGTGCCAAACATGAATATTTTGCAAATCAAAATTTTTTTGTCCATAATTTTGGACAAATAATTGAGGGCACGTTCAAAGCGAGTAGCAAAGCATATGCAATGTCAAAAAAAATATATATATATATATATAGAGGGTCCAGTAAATGTCGGCATCGTTCTTGATTGACCCATGAGGATATGAATCTTTGTCTCCTTAATAGGAATCATCAATGTGCTGCTTAGGAACCAGTCTATTATAATTAATGCAGCGGCAGCAATACATCTCATGAACGAGTAATCTCCACCGTTCGCTTGGCTCATCATCCACCGTAGATTGTGGAAACTGGGCCCATTCAAGATGTTGACGGTCGTGTTTGTTTGTGGGTCATTGATATTATTGAAGAAGATCTTGTATGAATCACAAGCCATCGGTCTCGTTTGGTCATTTTATGTGGGTTTTAAAGAAGATAAAACTCCATGCTAATACAAAACAGATTTACATTTTACAGATTTCAAGAGAAAATATTAGTCATCACGTATTTTTTTGATGAGAAAACTCAAAATATTTTGCATATATGCTATTTAGTGTAATTGATAATTATCAAATACAGTCATCACTCATCTGTAATTTAATTTTTATGTATAATTTTGCAGTAATTTAATAATGTTTAGCTGCAAAATAATGTTATATTGCTCAAAACAATTATATGGCACGTATCTTTTGTACCTAATAAAGTGAGGACGTCTGGTATCTGCAAGAGCAAAGAAACTAAATAAAAGAAACAAATTTCCGTTTGATTATGGTTGTAATATCTTGAAAGTCCATCATAATAATAATTCAAACTTTTTGCGTGCTCGAATTCAAAACTCATCCATATCAAGATCTGAAAATGAAATAGGAAATAGGAAAAGGGTCCATGCTCTTTTGGTTTCACTTTATTGCATGCCAATAAAACAAAAGAAAAAATTATAAGCGTGTAGATCAGCTAACATAAGGTTGTTCTAATTTAACGAAGGTCGCCCTTCGAGAGGCTTGGAATATAACTGCGTTAAATATTTGTTGGGAAAGGCTTTTACCACCCTAAAATGATCTCTTAGTTGAATCAATTAGTGGGGCTGATATGGTGTTGGATAAGATAGTTTAATCACTGGCTGAAAAAAAGAAAAAATATATATTTTTCTTTAATTTATGTGCTCTTTTTCTTTTTCTTTTTTTATATAGTGATTTTGATGTAATTTGGGTTTTGTATTTAGGAGGGAGAAAAAATTGCTTCATGCCCTAGTTGTTTTATTAGAAAATTTCTTATTCGGCCATTTCTATTATAGTTATTAATTAAATCTTTATATTTGATTTTCAATCTAGTGATCATACAACAGATATTTCAGTAGCCTAATCGTTTCCTTTTTAATAATGATTTTCATTCGATGACCAATTTTGAGAACAAACTCGCATGATTATTTCTTAATTATTGAGCAAGAAACTCTAATTTGCAAGGGGCAGTATCCGACAAGGCAATGGCAATAATGCTACAAGAAGGTTATCCACAACCACAAGATTCTGGATCTCATTTTGAAAAACAAGAAATAAAATAAATAAAGAAATACAAAATATTAAAAAATAAATTAAGAGGTCGTTTCCGTTAAGATTTATCAGAGGATCTCAAACAACTCTAGCTAGCTTGTAACATAATAATAAAATCCCTTGATATGTGAAACTAGCTGCCCTGAAAATAGTCAGTGATATCAGAACAGAAACAAAAAAAAAAAAAGTTGAAAAGTCGAAGAGTCTCAAGAAACATGGTCTCTTGCAAAGGGAAGTTAATAAAAAATATTAATTTGATTTTTTTTTCTGCTAAGATTTTGTAGCAGATCTGCCAATTAGCTGGCATACAAAAGGGTTAAAAAAAACTAAACATACTTAACAAGAAATTAAGAATCAATCATACCCTTTTTGTTAATTGTTACATGCATGATTGGTACTAAAATAATGTTGCACATGCGCAACATGACTGTCCCAGCAAATACGTCCATAGAAGAAAAGGTTTTCATAATTTATACTCTGATTAGACCACAAGCTTGAGCTTTTGATTTTTCAGCTTAATTTTAGGTTATGTTTTGGCTGATTTGAGATAAAAAAAAATGTCTTACAGTCTTTCTTCTTGTTGTTGGTCCTGGTTTGAAATAATTCACCTAATAATAATAATAATAAGAATTCACCGAAAAAGATAACTTAATATTAACCATAACTTCAAAAGAAAAGAAAAGAAAAGAAAGAGTGTTATTTTATTTATGAAACCATCATGTTAAGGGAAAAAAAAAAGTGATAAAGAAGAAGAAATTATTAGACGGATATATATTTACATGCAATTTTTCATCTTTCTTTTTTTTTTGGGGGGGGATTAGAAATTGACAATCTTTGGTCAAAACCAAACAGACTTCCCAATACCCATATCAAAATAGAAAATATTAAAACATGAAGAAATTTAAATAAAAAAAAAATTACCGAAGAGACACCACATCATAGTCTCACAAGTCAAAGTTTCATGGCAGGAAAATCATTTATCCGACATTGAAATTAATTAAACAAAGGAAGCAACCATTTGTGTGCAACAGGTGTATTGCATTAGCACAAGATCAGAGACAAATTATTTGAACTTATTATAAAAATTCTGCCAAGATCTGAGCTTCTCTTGTGTGCATTTAGGTTCTTTCTGGGGCAGTCAACAACCAAACTTCTCGTGTTGACCCAAAAAATAAGTCTCATAATACTGAGCCAAGAACTTGGGATTATGCATTATTTTCACATATACATGGAACATGTGCAGCTTCCATAAGACATGCCACTTTAACATGCGATGCTATTGCCTGTTTTTGTTGTTGTGCTCTTCCTGGTCTCGCTGATAGCATCTTCAAGTCACCTCTAATGTTTATCTTATTGTTTAGGGGTATGATTTTCTTCTAAAAGTAAAGAGATTTCAAATATAAGATTTCGTTGAAATTATGATATTAGGTTGATTTTATGACCGATTAGCTGAAGGAAACATTGAGGCTAATCCAGTGCGCGACGAAGCAATATTAATTAAGTATAATTAACCTTGACCTAGTTAAAGTTTGATGTGTAATTTGAGTAACATTAAAGAAATATTAAATTTGTAAGACTTGCAAAGAATTTGGAAGCTTCCAGCATGTTCTTAAGGAACAATATCACCTTAATTTTTGCAGGGATTTTCGCCTACCAGAACACATAACTAGTCTATCCGCACCAAGATGTTTCAAGATATTTACCAATTAAAGTTTGTAAAATATGTGGATTTATAATATCAACAAAAATCAAGAACTAAGCTATAATATCCCTCTTCTCAACCAAAAAAAACAAAGCTATAATATCCCTCCAGAAGTGAAATATTTTCGACAAGAAAACGTCACGCGGGTCCCTATTTGGGCCTGAACCCTAAATTGCAATTTATTGGCCACAAGTTGAGTAAAGTAAAAAGCTTTAACAAACAAGAAAATTGAAAATGCAAACGTAATTGAATTTCAAAAGATTGCCAATTTGTTGTCAGCTAAAAGAAATCACTTTTTAGTGTCTACTACTGAACCCCATAGTTTTGTAATAGCCGAAACATTAACCAAAAATCAGTGATACTCGAAACATAAAAATTTACCAAAACACTGACAGGAGCAAAATTAAATTAGACTCATTTTAATCGCTTAATAGCAAAGACCGTAAAATGCACCCACTTAAGTGTTATTTCTGTCAACTTCAATTTCTGTATCATTTTTCTAACCAAAAAGCACTTATTTTGTGTTTAGAACGAGTATTTTGTCAGCGATTTTTTATATCAAAAGGGATGACAAGCTATCATGAAAACTGTAAGCACATACATGGTAAAAATCATAAACATTAGGGTGAAAGTGGCAATCTTCCATGAATTTATAACTAGACAATTTAACAACCTACAGTACGTACTCACTTTAACAACAATATATATTAATTAGTACATTATCTCCCACATTGCTAATTTTGGGTGGGAATAAAGAAAAAGACCGGAATTTTTCTTCAACCTAACAACAAGCACTTTACTTTGGACCATTGTCAGCAGTTAGCACCTAAAAAATTTGTAAAACTGCAACCTATACCACTCTTCTGGCCAATTCTATGGAAATTCATGTCAATCCAGAGAGAAGCAGCTAAACTCACACTACCGAGGAAGTCGACTATCCTGCAAATGCGTTGTAGGCATGTTATGAAACTGTGTTGGCGCAACATTATGAAACATTGTTGGTAACACTTGTAACGGCGTTTGCACAAAATTATGTAGCTGTGTTGGCCTCATGTCAGACAGCTCCTGCCACAAGGAAATGAAATGTTATAGGAAATGCATGTCATCAACAGTTATCAAGCTCTGTGCAAACAGAAAGTTGATGCAAACGAAGTAAAACACAAGTTACAAACATGAGATAAATGAGCAGGAATGAATTCCGTGACTGAAACCCGAAGCCAAATTGAGTTTGAACTCTCCAGAACATTAGCATTAATTCTAAGTTACAGCTTGACACAATCAAAGGCAGTTTACCATGCACTTAATCAATAAGAACAAACTGCATAAATCAAAGATCAACCACCAC